>JALIZH010024791.1:0-15390 GCA_030522465.1 Rhipicephalus appendiculatus | reverse complement strand
GTCCCTGTCTTCAGCGTGAGACGTCACTCACTTTGCTGCTGAATACGAGTGCAGCAAGTGACACGAGACACTTCATTGACGGTGGTAATCCAAAACTGCAGCCGAAACCGTCGTACGCGATCAGCTGTCTGGCATGAGTGATTCGCTTTTGCCAACAAATTAGCTGTCACTGCTGTCTTGTCGTCCTCGACCATCTCCGGTCGACGATTCTGTCAGCACGCTGGCCCGAATACATTCGGCGATCATCGATCCAAACAAAATGAAACTGACATCACGATAACAGCAACCAAACATACTGACTTTCTGCACGTTGAGAGTGCATGAATATCAGTTTCGCGGTTTGCGTTGAGCGTTTCCGTGTGCCATTAACAGTTTCATGCTGTTATCTCGGTGGCTCTGTGTACTGGTCGCGTCATCGGCATGAGACGTCAACTGCTCTGCTTCTCAAAACGTGCGCAGCGAGCTGTACCTGAAGAGCTTTGTTGATGCTGACTGCACTGTCAACTATATGCAATTCACAATGTGATCCAAGTTGAGCAAAAAAAAAAACGCAATGCCAGTCACGCAGTGCCCAAGGCGCACATTTTGGGGAACTTCCATCAAGCGGGTTGTAAACCACATGAAAGTCCACAGCATCGAGCCAGATATCCATGTGTTGTGTGGAATATACGGTTGTGCGGCATCATTTCGGCGTTACTTTGCCTACAAGAAGCACGTGTATCGAGTGCACAGAAAAGCTGCTGGCCTTATAGACAACGAACAAGCAGCTGACTGGGGCTCCAGCGAAGAAACTGAAGATGTTTCTATTCCTGCTGCCCCAACGTTGTCGGAAGAACATAGTCATGATTCTGCCTCGAACATTTCCTTCATCACCAAAATCAAGAAACAATTGGCAATGTTCTATGTCAAAATAACAGAAAAGCTGAAACTGGCATTCAGCACCACTGATGAAGTTTTCTCCATATTGAAATCTCTCATTTACGACGTCGTTGATGGGCTGATGCAAAAAGCAGTGAAGCTCCTCATGGAAGGAAGTGTGGCACCATGCACAGTGGAAAACCTGCCACGTCAGCTGAATGCGACTGATATCGTGAGCAACATATTTTCCGACTTCGAAAGCACCCACCTAAGAAAAAAGTATATCTCAGAGCACTTTAATTATACCGACATTAATCAGGTGCCACTGCAGACCGGCAATCTCTGTGACATCGAATGCTACATTCCCATCTAAACTGCTTGCAAACTTCCTGAAATCTGAAGACTTGTTGGAATGCATTTCACAGCCTACTGCGAAGCCTCAAGATGTGCTCTGCGACTTCACCGATGGTGATGCATTCAGCAGGTACGACCACCTCACTCGGGACAGCAGCAACAACACGATATTTCTGCTGTTGTACACTGATGAATTGGAGCTTGTGAATCCACTCAGTGGTGCTGCTGGACGGCACAAGATTCTAGCAGTCTACTTCTCTGTTTTGAATCTCCATCCCCGACACCGCTCAAAACTCAGCTCAATCCGCCTTTTGCATGTCTCTACAGCGCATGCGCGGCCACCTGGCGGCGCATCTGGGAAACTATCTGTGGGGCGCCGTTGCAGACGCCGCCTCTTTTTCCGCGGTGGCATTGGTGGTGAGAGTAGTGTTGGCACGTGCGGGTGGCACAATAAATATATTTATCTATATATATCTGATTCTGTTAGCTCGATGCCGGCAACTAATGCCGCTTATGGATGCACTTCGTGAGGCGTGCCCAGCAGCAACATTCATTTTTTCCGCTTCCCGTCGGTGAAACGCGATCATCAGCGCCGTGAAGTGTGGCAAGATCAGGGCTGTGAGGCGCCAAAATGAAGACAGCAGTTCGTGGCAGCCTTTGGATTCTGCAAGGCAGTGCGAAAAGCAGTTCGTTAACGGTGTGTGTGAGCTAACTAAATGTTATACGCGAAGAACATGTCACGTTTTCTGCAGGGCGCGGAATAAGTGTGCGCTTTGTGTATTTCTCGTCGCACAGCAGTTCCGTAGCGACGAAGCTTGAGCTACGGCTTTTCTTTGTACGACATGCTTTCTGTATTTGTTTTGGAATGACGACAAGAGCAAAGTATGGTTAATTGCGCCTTGGTTCGCTTTGGTCTCCACATAACTACGCTGTTGTTTACTTTGGCGTCTTCTATATATCGGAAAACAGTCACCGTAAATCGTCCGCTAGAACATAATGAATGCGAAAGGGTGCACTTTCGTCGCCTGTCATTCACCGACGCACAGCGGTTCATTTCTGTTGTCAAAGCACATTCGCTGTTCGGCGAAAAAGGGGGAAAAAAAAGACAGAAATCCGCCTGTGTTCACTGTTGACGTCACTGCCGCCCACCGATTCATAAATCTTTCGAAGTTTCCACATGCGTGCCTTTTTTTGATCGCCGTAGTGCGGTTTTGACAGATTTTGCATGTTCGCCGGCCAACTCTCCCTGGCACCGCAATTTTGGTTAAAAGACACTCGCAAAAATACATAGCTCAATACAGGTTCAGCGTGCAGCGTTTGATCGGCGCCAGCTGTTCTGGTGTGCTAAAATCGTGTAACGCATGTATCGTAGGATCACGTTCCCTCAATATGACTGTGCAGGCCAGAAAACACTGGCCCGGACGAGAGGTACTCGCGATAGACGCTTCGAAGCATGCCATTCCGTAAAATAATTGCTCTGCGCTCCCGTAGTAAAACGAAAAACGTTGATGCAACGACGGCACGAAACGGCCCAAGCAGAGGCCCGGTAGTTCATATGATTAGTATGAATACGACAATAAACAAAAAAATATATTTACCCAGCTGCGCAGAGGCAGTGACATGCCACTACCTCGCGTGCGGTCTTCCTCACGACTGCATGCACATTGTAGTAGCCACCCTTCATTGACCGGAGGAAAATGCTTCTCCGAACTCTTCACGTGGGCGCGGCAGTTAACTCATTAAACATGAGGCTGGGCACGTAACCCTCGTCGCAGAATTTCTGCGCTTTTGTGGTTTGCCGGGAGCACCGCGAACCGCTTGCTGCCATGAAGGCATTCAACTGCTTCTTGCTCGTCATTTTAATTGATCCTGGCCTTTTCGTCCACCCGTTCGTCACAGAAAAGAACCCGCCGGGTATGTAAATACCCCCAGGTGGCACCATGCCACAACACAACACTCAGACGGGGCTATCAGCACACGTGCCGCTGCCAAGCTTTGTGCTATGCAGCAGCAGTGGCAGTGGTGGCAGAGGCAGCAGACGCGCGCGACGCCCCACGGTTTGTTTCTTAAAGAGTCCGCGAGAGGGCGCCACACTGACATGCAAAAGGCGGATTCACCTGCTTCTGGTTGTGGAATACCGTGTTGTGTTACGACATGGCATGGAAAAGGTGCTGCAGCCGCTTTTGCAAGACTTGAATTTAATACAACAAAATGGAGTGTATGCTGCGAATCGGCACTTCCATGTTGCAGTCGTGGCTTTCATTGGAGACAACCTCTCAATGCACCGCTTGGCAGGCCTCCAGTGCTTTTTTAGCAGAGGCAGAGTCTGCCGTTACTGCTTAGCATCACACAAACAACTGCGAATGCTGCGTAGATTGGATGACTGTGTCGAGAGGACAAGCGCAGCACACAAGAGCCATATGGGAGCATTCGCACTTGACCCAGCTGTCAATGGGCCCTTGTACGGAATCACAAGTGCTTCACCATTACAAGCTCTTGAACAATTTGACAAAACAGAACAACTCCCTCCTGACGCCATGCATGACATTCTTGAAGGGGGGTATCGAGTGTGTCCTTCGCCATGTTCTGGGAAGTTTAGTGCATGACCGAGTGATCCGTAAGCAGGACCTTGATAGGATATCATCCTTTAAGTACGGCTTTCATGACAAGAAGGCCACCCCTCCTGCCGTTAAGGTTGCATTTCTTAATGGCAAAGCCTCCCTGAGGGGATCAGCAAGCCAGAAATGGTGCTTGTTTCGTGTGCTTCCCCAGATATATGCTCAAGATGTTCCTGAAGGCAATTCTCACTGGGAGGTGTACTTGGCATACAGGCATATCGTTGACATCATTTTGGCTGAGAAAATCCCAAAGAGCTGTGTGCCGTATCTACAGGTGAAAGGGGAGGAGTTTCTGGAACTATACACAGTGGAGTACCCAAATGCAGCGGTGACACCGAAACTACACTTCTTGCTCCACTACCCAAAGTACATACTCAAGTACGGCCCACCACGCCGTTACTGGGGCATGCGATTTGAAGCTAAACATTCCTATTTCAAGAGCATTGCATCCAAGACCAAGAACTTCAAGAACATCTCTGTCGGGCAACACTTTAGACTCTGCCCTTGAAACGACTGGAGCAAAGCAGCTCAGTGTAGGAGAACTTCCAGAAGAGCAGCAGTCAGCTCTTCGTAAAGTGACTGAAGAGGAGCTGGTCTCGACAACTACAACCGCAAGCTTTAGTGGTTACTGTTATCGCACAGGTGACACTTTTGTACACAGTGTGCACGATGGTGAACCACAGTTCATGCAAATTGAAAGAGTCCTTGTTGTTAGCGGTTCATTAGTGCTCTTATGCAAGCCCCTTGAAACTGTGGAATGCAGTGGACACAGATCCTCTTACATTGTCAAGGTATCTGCCGACTTTGTTGCAGTAATTCCGGGTCGCATAGAGGGTTTCTACCCACTTGATCTTTACTCCAGCCGTGGATTTTGTGAGGTTGTGACACACTACGTTGTTTTCTAGAGTAGCTTTCGCAAGGCTGGCTTCACAAGTTTTGCGGATGTGTGCCAAGTTGCCTGCATCTTTTTGGCTTACAGGCGAACTAACAAAACCCTCGTATGCCTATTTTTCCTCTTTGTTCATTGGCACATCTTTGTTACACTTTAATCAAATGCTGACCCTTCTGGCAGAGTCAAAACGAAGAGGTGTAATGCCAGAGACGCTACGATGCACAGTTAGTAGCACAGTAATTCGACGTCTCCACACCTAGCGATCATTCTTGACAGCGCACAATTGCATTGATGTAAACTGCTGTGCAGAATATCATCACTTATGTAGCATTCTTTCAGCAGTTTTGCTAAAGCTGTAATTCCACTATTCCAATATGAAGATTCTGTATGCACAACTTTGTCATTATCCTACATGTGAAACTACACTTGTTTGTCAGTCTCTGCTTACTGCTTTAAGGTTCCCTGTTTTCTTTCATGTTTTCTGCTAAGCGTGGGTGTCAGCAGGGGGGTGCAAAACGGGCACTTTCCCCCTTCAAGCCATGCCGGCACTTGCCCCTCACCCAAGCTACACCAGCACTCTCCCCCTCCCCCAGCCACAATGAAACACGGGCTTACACCCCACAAGACAAAATCCTGCCAACGCCCGTGTTGCTAAGTGTGCTTTTGTGAGGTGATCATATATTTCCTTTACATTTTTTTTCCCGGAATAATTCACCAAATTATTAGCTAGTACAAAATGAGAGGCTTTTATGTGGTAATTTAAGCTTGTTCATAATCTATTACAAGCAGTGCGTGCATTGTACAGCCACATATAAACCAATGCGCATTGCAGAGGCAATGTCGAGTTGCACGTTACACTCGGATCTTAAAACAACTGGAGCAAAGCAGCTCAGTGTAGGATATCAGACTGCTTGCCCTTCATCTCACACGCGCGCCCCAACATGGAGGAGGTGACGTACAACCAGCATACAACAGGGAATGGTCCTACGTATGTCACAGTAGTAAGTGACACTGTGAAAATTATTTGAGGCGACAGGTGTAATTTGTGCAATCTGTTGCTTGAAAAGAAGAATGAAAGTTGATAGAAATATTAAGCATGCAAACGGAATCTGTGCGTGTTTTTATTATTATTATTTTAACTTCGAATCGAGCGAGATGCGAGACTAAGCAGCCTCCATTTTCTTTGTGTTCATGTTCTCGCCGTACCCACGTCGTGCCGGCACCAGCCCTGGCAACGCTTGGCGTGTTTTTAAGGCACCGTCCCTTACAAAAGTTCCAGTGGTGCAACGCTGTGTATCGTGCTAAGGATACATGATCCTTGCCAGCCTCTCCAAACGTGCACGCCTAGAGGGGATCCATCCCACAGAAACAGGCAGTGCACTACAGAGAACGCCTAAACGACACAACACCACTTGAGTGCACGACCTGGCTTGGGCATGTCATGTGCATCAACCTTGCGTGCGCAAGACGCGTTGATGGGTCTGCTTTGTGAGATCTTCCAGCTCCGAGTTGCTCCGACACCGAAGAGGCCAGGGAAGGAATTTGGCTTGCGAAGTCTAACCAGGGTGAGCAGCAAAGGTTTCAAGCTCACCTCCTCCCATCATGCTTTCGCAGCTCGTAATGAACCAATTCAAAAGTTCTTGGGGTACAAAGCACTTCATTGGACATGCAAGAACTACCAGTGTCTAACTAAAATTTCATGTGATCTGATGAAGTGCTCTTTAAGAAGTAAATTACAAACAAAACAAAAGCCACGTGGACGTCTGTTTTTTTTATCTACACTCTACATTCCCCTGACGGCACTCCACCATTTCGCATTTGTTCTCCATCTTCCTGCGGCTGCACAAAGGCATCTCCTGTTCCCTGCCCCCCTCCCCCCCCACCACATCCAGGTCTTCAAGGAGGTGCTTCAATTCTATGGGAACACTGGACTGGAAAAGCGGCTGTAAAAGCAGCCCACCACATCCTCTGCCATGGACGCCACTCTTCTTCTTCCCCCTCCTCTTTCCACCTTTGTCTTCCTCAACCCATTCCGCTGTATACGCTGGTACGTTCTCCCATTCAGGGTTACAGAAGTAGCGCCTTTTTTTGCCTCTTCTCCTCCTCCCCATCCTCCAACCACTCACGCTATATCAGTGCGGGGGCATAACGTGGTCTGGTGCGTCCCTTTTCACTGCTACTAGTGCTTGCTTTCCGGAAGTTAGTTGAACTAGAGAACTAGGTTGCATACCATAGAGTTCCGAAAGGTCAGTTTTGCCCGGTAACATGAATAACGGTCTCAAACTGTACTCAAAGGCAAAATTTGACGCTAAATAGTATTCATATTGGCACCGGTCTTGAATATAGACATTTATAGGCACTTATAGGAATTTAGGCACAAACGCCAAAAATAGGCAATTACAGGCACTATAAAAACACTATAAAAGCCCTCCCCCTCCTTAAGCTCTAATTCATGCTCCTATGTCAAAGTGGCACAATAGGAACGCAAGGAACAAAATAGGCATTTGTCTAAAATCCGGTCTGTACTCATGAGTAATAGGAATTTCACAATGATTTGATGAAACACTCTGAAAAAAAAAAAGCACTTTAATTTTTTTTATATATCACAAGCATTATTTTTCTTGGGACTTTACTCGAGGGGGTGGAGGGGAGAGGGGTGTTGCGCTGCAGTGAAACATGGCTTGCCCTAATGGATCCCTCTACGCATGACTACGGCTGTTCTTTTTACATATGTATCTTATGAATATTTAACACAACCTTAACGAAAACCTTAAGAAAATCAAGTGGACGGAAAGACAACTTGCCCTGCCAGCGGCAAGTTGTCTTTTTCGTCCACTTTACTTTCTTCACATCTACATCAAAATATTACAATGCACTTGAAACATCATTAATGTCCCCTATACCTTCCTTGGCTTCATTATCAGCTAGTTTTCATTAAGGCTGTGTCAAACAAAAAGAAACGAGCACTCAGAATTATCTCCCTTCATTAATACGTATATATTTATTGAGTTATGGAAGCAAAGATACGTCACATCAGAGAGTGACCATATTGGCAGCTTCAATTTAGATCAATTTCAAGAAGCCGTTTATGGATGGTTGTGATGTCTCCTTTCAATGGGCCATGCATAACAAAAAAACACTGCAAGCGCCTTTTGATTTGCTGTATTTCCTTGACGTTGATGGTATGCATTCAAAAATGTGGGGTGTGTACTCGTAACCACGATATTTTCTGGAAGAAACAAAAGAAAATAAATTGAAAAAAAAAATGTTATATTCAATTGCAAAGAAATCCAACAACCCGAAAATAGACAAAATGATATCTCCTTTTAAATAGAGGATGGTGAAGCATTTGTTATATACAGTTATTATGAGGAATGATAGGAGTCATTCTTTTTATGTGCTTTTTTTTTCAGTATGACGTTGTGATTTGGCTGTTGCTTGCTATACACTGTTATTATGAGGAGTGATAGGAATAATTTTTTAAAAATCTTTTCTTTTCAATGTGACATCACTTGGCTGCTGTTTTTTATGCGTGACAATTTGAACTGCTTGTTCTTGTTTGCGATGTACGGTTATTTGAAGAGTGATGTGAATCATTCGTTTTTAATTGTTTCAGTATGATGCTGCCCGCTTGATGTACTGTTAACTTTTATGAGAAGTGATAAGAGTGATTCTCTATTTGCATCTATTTTTTTCGCTCTGAAGTGATCTTGCTGTTACTTAGTTCAGTTCATTTACCTTAAGGGCCTCCTGAAGGAGGCATTTCATAAGGGGTGAGTTTACAATATTGCAAACTTCAATGGGATAAACTACATGTTAAAACAAGGATGGGCTGGTAATGGCAGCAATGTCAACAGGAAGACAGTTCCAGTCCCTGGCAATTCATGGGATGAATGAGGCAGGGAAGTGATATGCGTAGTTCGGGCACGTGGGCACGTGACTTGCTGTGGATGTCTGAAGCGATGAGAAATGTGTGCAAAGGATACATCTTAGGGGGCTTGATTGAGGGCGCTGTAAAGAAGCTCGTGAAAGAACACAAGGCTGTAAGTACATCAACAATTGCAGAGCTGAACTATATGAACTTTGTTGCATTTCCAGCACTAAAGAAAAATAGGAAAAAACATTTAGACACCGAAAGTCAAATGAGAGTAAAGATGTACAATTCTCTATTTGTATATTTTCGTTTCAGTGATGATGTTGGCTGGCTCGCTGTTCTTGTTTGCTACATGCTGTTGTTATCAGGACTCATTCTCTGTTTGCATTTATTCTTTTCAGTGTAAGGTTGTCAGCTGGATGTTGCTCACTAGTTTTGCATTAAAGTTTGTAATGCTTTCAACCATACCTTGTGTTAAAGCTTATCTGTTTTGACTGTGTCTCTCTTTGCTCTGCAAATGGCAAAACCTAGAAATTAAAGGTATTAGCATTAATCACCAGGCCAAATGTGTCGGTAATGGACAATACTCCTCGTGTTACTTAGAGAATGCAGGGATGATGATTGATGATTAGTGGGGCTTTGTGGCGCAAGGACCATAGGTGGCCAAAGAGCGCCATGTCTTTGATGTGGTGTTAGCGAAGAGAATGCAGGGATGGCAAGCATAATTTTTAAAAGCTACAAAACATTATATGATGGACCGTGTTACTTCACAGTTACAGCTAAGCAGTTCTGATGCTTATTCACATTCATTTCAAAACACTTTCAATTAATTTATTTTTCATGTGTGCAAAAAGAACTATGGTTATTAGACAAAGGCTTGTCCAGGCCCATAATAAATATACATGCACTACCAGTTACGAAATCTTGCATACCTGCACCCGAGTTATACTAATGCAGGTGAGGAAACGAACACAAAACCAAATAAAAAGCGAGCTAAGTTTCTGAGTGCACCACGAGATTGAAAAATATTTTCGTGCGAAAATTTTGCCAGAAGAACGCTGTGGTCGCCGGAGGGTGCGGACGCACTTCACGTCGGCTCCTGCGTCTACGAATGATTTCGCAGCGACAATCACCACGCAACCACAGAAATTTGGCATCAAAGGAACCGCCACATCATCAGGAATCAGCGGATACCAACATCCAGGTGGGCCGACCTTTTTTCACCAATTTACGGCCCCTTTCTTGCGCCTGCAACACGGGGATGCGCTAAGCCAAGCCGGGCTCCCCGACGCGCAGGGCTGCACTAAACGCTATGGAGCCGGTCTCGCCGGCAGCCAAGGCGTCCGGCGACGACGCCGAGGCTAACGATGTCGATTCTCAACAAGGAAATGCCGAAATGCTAGACGAATCGGCAAGTGAAAAGGGATGGCACACTGTCAAAAGGAGACGCAGTCGAGGCGATTGCAAAACCAAGGAGCGCGGCGTCAATGGCGACCGCGATGGCACCAACGCTGATGCGGGCACTACAGGCAAGACGCAGGCCAAAACCCAAGATAGGCTGCTCGGCCGAATCGAGAAGAGAAGCAGGATGCCTAGGCTACCTGCGGGCGACTATAAGGTGGTTATTAGACCCAGAGGAGGACTATGCGTGGCTCAGCTCGGCCCGACGGAAATCAACAGGTGCATCTACGAAGCCGCCGGCATACCGTTCGAGGACAGAGAGTACGACGTGATCTGTCCCAACACGACTCAGAACATCCTAGTGGTGAGCACTCCTGATCCGGATCGGGCTGACCAATATAGACAAATCAAGCAGATCAGCGCTAGAGGCAAGGCACACGAAGTGGCGGCGTACGAGACGGCGCCCGAGGATACATCCAAGGGAGTCATCCGAGGGATTCCTCTGGACGAAACACCAGGCAATATTATATCGGCTCTTGTTACGGCTAGAAACCCCATGGTTATCACCGCCAAGAGGCTGGGAAATACCACGACCGTCATAGTGCTCTTCAGCGGCAACAGGGTCCCGACTACCGTGTGCTACGCCGGGGTCATCACACGCTGTGCGCTCTATCGCAAGCAAATAGACTTCTGCAGACAGTGCAACAGGATCGGCCACAGGGGCGATGTCTGCCCCAACCCGACCGATAGACTCTGCCCTGGGTGCGGTGCCTTTAATCCAGACAAAGACCACACATGTAAGCCCAAATGCCGGATGTGCGGCAAGGATCATGCCACCGCAGACAGAAACTGCAAAGCCAAGTATAAGAAGCCCTTCATCGTCAAGCAAAGGCAGTGGGCCAGGATACAGGAAGACCAGAGACAAGTGACTCCTCAAGCAAAGGACAAATCCCGCTCGAGGTCGAGATCCAGATCGAGATCGAGGGGACGACGAAGGAAGGGGGTCCACCTCTAGAGGCTCCACCCCGGCGAGGTCGCGGTCCAGGTCCGGATCTAAGTCAAGGGATTCGCCAAACACGGTGAGCTGGGCAGATAAAGTACGCGGGTCGCGACCGGCCGAGACTGGGGAGTCGGTTCAACACACTAACGAGGAACTCGAGAAGCTCAAAGCAGAAAACACCCAAATGAGATAGATGATAGCACAGTTAAATGCCAAAATCGAGCAACTCTCGCGAGAGGGTCCAACCGGGAACCTCCAAAACTCCTCTCCTACCGCGGTAGCGAATTGCGAAATTCCGGTAGGCGAGGATCGCATGGAGGTAACAACCCCCCCACTCAAACAAAATTCAAAAGACCGTGGAACCACAAGTCCCCAGGCAAGATCTCGCAGAACAACAAAGCAGGTTAGATACCATTGAGAAGAAGGTAGATCAAATACTAGCCACGATCCAATCGTTAGTCGAGGCCACGACCAAGGCGTCCATCGATATTGCAGCACTCACCACCAGAGTCGAAACGATAGAACGATGCACCAATAGTTCAATGACAACAACACCTACGGTACATGCAGGCGTCGCTTTCCAGCCGCAGCAACAGCACCCCTCAAATAATCAAACCACGGCAACGTCGATAGCCATTCTACGGCAAGCTACTTTTACCCCTCCGTCACACGCGACTTAAGTTATGGGCAGACGAGGTAAGGGAC
Organism: Rhipicephalus appendiculatus; assembly: GCA_030522465.1. Classification (NCBI taxonomy): domain Eukaryota; kingdom Metazoa; phylum Arthropoda; class Arachnida; order Ixodida; family Ixodidae; genus Rhipicephalus; species Rhipicephalus appendiculatus. The sequence goes on along the minus strand of JALIZH010024791.1, from coordinate 3,688 downwards.
AGTTTAAAATCTGGCAATGGAACTGTAGGGGATACGGGGACTAAAAGATGCGTTCTCCAACAATATATTAAACAGGTCAATAAACCGGACGTTATTTTGCTCCAGGAAACGCATGGCCTCGCCAAACTGGCGGGTTACCAATCCATAGGCACCGGACGGGGCGACAATGATAGAATTCTCACGACATTAGTTAGCAGAGAACTAACGGCCAAAACCCATGACCTCGGTGTAGAACACGATCACATAATGACAGAAGTCATTCCTCGAAATTCAAGGGCGAAAAGTATTTTTTATACTAAACGTATATAGCAACCCGTCAAATCATCGACAAAAATTCCATAATCTCTTCAAGAAAGCGGTAGTGGTGGCGGGAGACGCTCCGCTTTTAATGGCTGGAGACTTCAACGCTCCACACGAAGCTTGGGGCTACGGCTTCACCTCCACCAAGGGCAAATATCTATGGCAAAGTATACAGAACGAGAACTTAACGCTAATCACTGAGCCCAGTGCACACACGCGCATAGGTACGAGCGCCCAAAGGGACACGACCCCGGATCTCACTATGACTAAAAACGCCCCGGGAGCGACGTGGTATAACACATTCGACGATCTGGGTAGTGACCACCGAATACTCGTGACGACCATACCGCGCGAAAGCGACGAAACTCGGTCATCCAATCAAACCAAACGCCTAGTTGACTGGGACAAATTCAGAGAGATAAGACGACAGTCGTCTTTCCCGCCCACATCTGACATAAAGAGCTGGTGTGAAAACGTCCTAAGGAGCGCCCGGCAGGCCACGCAGGAAGTGCAGACGGACATTCCCCTAGAAAGGCTAGACAGTAAGCTTATACACCTATGGCAGGCGAAAGAATCACTTCAAGCGAGATGGAGGAAACAGAGACACCAAAGAGGGTTACGAAAAAAGATCGCGCAACTGAACAGGGACATTGAGGCTTATTGCAGGCAACTAAACGAGCAACAATGGGAAGAGATATGCAGAGACATGGGCAGGCAGCTCGGAGCTTCCCCAAACGTGGAAGTTGCTTCGGTTCCTTCTTGACCCTACAAACACCAAAACGGAACAGAGGCACACCATTCGCAAATTAACGCACACTCACAAGGGAAACGAGGGCCAGTTAATCGAGGATCTAAAAGCTCTATACGTTGCACAGGCTCCGCCTGTGCGACACCCAGATTACTCGGGAGGCGCCAATCCAACGCTAGACCAGAAATTCACCACGGCAGAAATAAGAGCAGTATTTCACAAATTAAATCTCAAATCGGCACCGGAGCCGGACGGAGTGACGAACCGCATGCTCCGAAACCTGGACGAGGACTCTATAGAATTCTTAACCGACTATATCAACGAGTGCTGGATCAGCGGCGAGATACCTGAGGCCTGGAAAAGAAGCCACCACGATCTTAATTCCTAAACCGGGCAAGCCAATCAACAAAACAAACCTCAGGCCCATCTCGCTCACGTCGTGCGTGGGGAAGCTAATGGAGCACGCCTTTCTCCATAGGGTAAACGACTACCTAGAGGATGGTGGTCACTACCCAGATACAATGCTAGGGCTTTAGACGGCACTTGTCTACACAGGACGCCATGCTGCAACTGAAGCACCAAGTCCTCGACCATAAATCCAGATCCACCCGAGCCATCCTCGGCCTGGATCTCAAAAAAGCTTTTGATAACGCAGCACATGGCGCTATTCTAGCTCGAATTTCTAGTCTCAACATGGGAGAGAAAGCGTACAACTATGTCAGAAACTTCCTGTCAAGCAGGAAAATGAGGATCACCCTAGGGGATGTTAAATCAGACCTCTACGAGTTGGGCAGCACCGGAACGCCACAGGGCTCCGTGATTTCACCCATGCTTTTTAATTTGATAATGGTAGGTCTACCGCGGGAACTCGATAAAATTCCAGGAGTCCATCACTCCATCTACGCAGATGATATTACCATCTGGATAGCCGACGGTAGCGACGGCTACATAGAGCAGAGGCTTCAAGAAGCCGTAGCCACAGTGGAGAGATACCTAGAAGGTACGGGCCTTCGATGTTCGCCAGAAAAATCAGAGCTCCTTCTATATAGACCCACGCTCAAAGGCAGGCCGCCCAAATCGTACGCAGGCAGTCGCGAGTACGAAGAGATAAGAGTCAGCACGGCCGATGGCAAAATTATACCCATAGTCCAGCATATACGAGTTCTCGGACTAATCATTGAGTCCAAGGGAACCAACGGGAAAACCGTCCACAAGCTACAAACCAACATCGCCAACGCTATGAGGTTAGTGCGCAGGGTTACAAACAGACACCGAGGCATGGGGGAGGCCAGCGTCATGCGCCTAATACAGGCGTTTGTAATTAGCCATGTTGCACACGTAGCGGCTTTCCACAATTGGTACACAGCGGAGAGCAACAAAATCAACGCCCTGATCAGGAAAGTGTACAAACAGGCCTTAGGCGTTCCACAATATGCAAGCACAGAACTACTACTCCTGAAACTAGGCGTTCACAACACGCTAGAGGAGATTGCGGAAGCCCAGCGCATCTCGCAATTAGAAAGGCTGTCCGCAACGAAAACTGGCAGGACCATACTGACAAAATTGGGCATCACATACCACGTTCAGCACGGAGAGAAACGCGACATTCCCACCGACATTCGCTCCAAAATCGTGATAAACCCGCTCCCTAGAAATATGAACCCCACAACGAATGCAGAACGCAGACGCCACAGAGCAAAAGCGCTGCTCAAAATACACGGCACTAGCGAAAAGTCTCTGTTTGTAGATGCAAGCCCCTACTCCAAGAAGAGAGCGCATGTTGCAGCGGCTGTAGACGCGACCGGAACCTGCATTAATGCCTGTACTGTCTTAACGACACGCATTGAGGAAGCTGTAGAGGTGGCCATCGCCATGGCTCTCACTTCCTCTAAACATAGCTTTATTCTGAGCGACTCACAGGTCGCGATTATGAATTTTGCGTGCGGACGTATTTCGCAAAGTGCCCTGAAAGTTCTAGCGCAGAGCCAGGCACTGATGTGTTCGGAGGAACGTAAATATCTAATCTGGTTCCCGGCACACACAAACACAGCCACCTACAACCCGAACGAGACGGTCCATGCGCTGTCGCGAGAACTAACCCGCCGCGCAGCCCTAGGGGTACCGTCGTCGGGAGATGCTGCTGCCGAAACCGAACCTTTAATGAAAGACAGAATAGCCAGCTATGCAGAATATACCAAGTATCACCGTGACTTGAGGCGGATTTTTTCCTCCGCCTCACCCAAAATTAGACAGAAAACAGGCGACAGATTGGCGCAAATTACAAACTCATTCTTTTCCCAGCCCTGCTCAGCTACACAGGATGTTTCCAGAGGTTTACCCAGACTCGATATGTAAAGCCTGTAAAATAGAAGCGGCCTCCCCTAAGCCACATGCTATGGGGGTGTCCCAATCACAGCAGAAAGACTCCCCAGAACCTCTCCGGGAGCGATGGCGTACAACGCTGCTCAGCTCCGATCTACACGATCAAACCTGGGCTATCCAGCAGGCCAGGGAGGCTAGTGGGAGACAAGGTCTTCCATCCTCCATCTGAGCGGTCTGGCCCGGACCAGTAACTAGCCGGATCTCGCAATAAAGTTGTTTCATTCATTCAAAATTTTGCCACAATGCTCCATGCAATAT
>JALIZH010024790.1:0-33490 GCA_030522465.1 Rhipicephalus appendiculatus | reverse complement strand
GTCATGTGCGCCATGACTTACGTATATTCCGCTCCTTGCTGGCTGCTTCGCAACACATTGATTCCCCCCGGTGCGTGGGATCTGCCGGATTTTTTTTACTAAATTTGGCATAGGAGGACATGCGTGTTTGATGCACAGGATTCAAATGTTAGGCCATTAATAACGTTACTTGCATGCCATGTACATACTCGCATAGCAGGGCCCGGGGTGTTCCGGCATGCGCCACAAGTGGTTCACAGCCTATATCTACACAGAAATAGTGAGGATACACTTTGGAAACGTAAACTAGATAGCGTCAAGAAGCTGCTGTCGCGGAATGTCCGGTGCCGGCGTCGACGGCGTTGTCAGTGAGCGAGAAATCGTGATGGAAACAAAGAATAAAAATCACCGCTCGAGGCGGAATTGAACGCAGGTATTCTGTGTGTCAGTGAAGTATTCTGCCACAGCCTCGCCACTGTTCGAACTGCTTCAGAATACGACCCTATACAGGCGTCATGTCGGGGTAGTGACAATTCTGGTTTCAGCGTCATCTATCTGTGTTTAGAACAACCTCATGAACATTACGTATGCACAACTAAGAGCACGTCGACTGCTACTTATGATATTCCAACATCGATCCACAGCACACACTTCGCTGCGATAAAATTGACGTATCTTCTGTGACTTGCGCGTCGATGTTACGTCGGACGATTATCTACTATTTACACACCAGTGTAGTTGACGTGCCTGCGAAGCCCAAGGCATGTACAAAACTACTCAATTTACTCGAAGACGCCGATCAACTTCGTAAATTATTAAGAATCTGGAACATCGTCAAATCGAAAACATCTGAAAAAAAATGGTAAAATTAAGAAACTAAAAATAATTAGTAATACAAACAATAGCAGTGATTCATCCTATGAGATTTTCAAACAAAGCAAGTGTCATCGGTTTGCGGCACTACGTAATGATCAGATGCCGATTTCAGTAAATAACACTATGAGCACTAACTTTCCTACTCCTCGGAATATGTTTTCGTTTACAACACGCAGTACTAGACATGCCCTAAAAGGCAACTTCAACTTATCAGAATCGTATAATGTATACGGTGAAAGAGCAATTGATTTCAGAGGTACAAAGATCTGCAACATTTCACCACTGGAGGTTAAGCCTGCACGTAATTTCGTACAATGCAGTAACTACTATTCTCTTGAGAACCAGCATGTCTAAGTTGCCTACATTGAATAATTAGATGTATTTCATGATAGATAGATAGATAAATAACTCTATTGAGCACCGAGGGAGGAGAGCCGGGTTTTACCCCGACCCCCCTGCGGGCCGCTCCCACGCTGGACCAGGCAGGAAGTACCTGCCCGCGGCATCATGGGCCCCTTGGATTGCCCGAAGCTGACGGTGACGATCCGTGCTTTTGATGGCGGAATAAAAGTCCTGTCTCGGGAGGATTTGCGCCTTGAGTTCCTTGGGTATGTGGGGGCAGTCCCACATCATGTGGTCAAATGTGCACACACACCCACAGTCCGGGCAGTTAGGAGATATATCCGTATAAATTGAAATGGTAGCTGGGCAGGGGTAAACCCCTGTCTGTAGAAGTCTGAGCGTGATTTCTTGTCCTCTGGTAAGATGCGAATGGGGCTGCGTGGAGTAAGTCTCGATCTCCCTGTTAATTTCAGCAATCTTTCGCCTTAACCGCCGATTGAGCTTGTTCTGTTTCTAGCGCTTCCTAAGGCCATTTCTGGCCTCGAAGAGGTGGGCAAGTTTGCTATCTATGGTCCCTGCCTCTGGCTGCGTCTCTATGACCTTTGTGGCCCTCTTAATGTCGCTACATAAGTTATGTTTCCAATCTTCAAAACTCTCCCAACTCCCCCCAACAGCCCATCCTTACGTATCTCGCGGAAAAAAATCCCAGTCTACAATAGTGTGTTTCCTGCTGCCTGCGACAGTTGCCGACAACGTAGTTTCTAGTATATTGTCACGTGGTCGTGACGTCGACGAAGGCAGAACTCGGTGGGTTCAATAGGCCGAACTTGTGGCCGGTAAACAGAAAGTCAGATTACAGCAATACACACTGCACTGATAGCGGCGAATAGAGCGTCGGCCGTCGATCAACTAAACATCGTTGGAACGCGCCGGCTTTTATAACTCACGCGTCGAACATTCTAACCTTATCACTAGTCGTCGCGCACGCTCTGGAATAATCTTGAGTGTTAGCGTCTTGCGTGCAATCTTAACAGAACGATCTACTACAAGCGAGAAGCTTCTGGAACAATAAGGCGCGGTCTGCGCCGAGTACTGCTGATAGTCTTTGTGGGCGGAAACCGGATACAGTAAAAGAACCGCGCGTGGCAATGCCCCCCTTCTGAAAAGGCATCGTCCCGATGCTTAGAACCGAACACATGGTAAAAATACATGCAACAATAAATAATGACAATAAATCGAGAAAGTTCAATAAGCAAGAAAGTCCAATGAAAGAAAAAAAGGACAGTCCTCAGGTTCACTACCGCGCGTAAAACGGCTTGAGGCGCACGACATGGACGACTTCAGGTCGCGCGCGGCGCCGTTGAGGACAACCGCATAGTCGAGTGTGCCGAGACGTCGAAGCACCTTATACGGTCCGAAGTATCGTCGCAGAAGTTTTTCGCTAAGTCCGCGGCGTCGTATCGGCGTCCACACCCAAACGCGGTCACCGGGCTGGTATTCCACGAACCGTCGTCGAAGATTGTAGCGGCGGCTGTCAGTCGTCTGCTGATTCTTGATCCGCAGGCGGGTCAGCTGTCGTGCTTCTTCGGCGCGCTGTAGGTAGGCGGTCACATCGATGTTTTCCTCATCGGTCACGTTCGGTAACATTGCGTCGAGCGTCGTTGCCGGGCTCCGTCCGTAGACCAACTTGTATGGCGTCATCTGCGTCGTTTCTTGCACGGCCGTGTTGTATGCGAAGGTCACGTACGGAAGGATGGCGTCCCACGTCTTGTGTTCGACGTCGATGTACATGGCCAGCATGTCGGTGATTGTCTTATTTAGACGCTCGGTCAGGCCCTTGGTCTGTGGATGGTAGGCGGTGGTCCGGCGGTGACTTGTTTGGCTGTACCTTAGGATCGCCTGAGTTAGGTCCGCGGTAAAGGCCGCACCTCTGTCGGTAATGAGGACCTCTGGGGCGCCATGACGCAGTACGATGTTCTCGACGAAGAACTTTGCTACCTCGGCGGCACTGCCCTTGGGCAGGGCCCTTGTCTCGGCGTAGCGGGTGAGGTAGTCAGTAGCTAGGACGATCCACTTGTTTGCGGAATTCGACGTCGGGAACGGCCCGAGTAAGTCCATGCTGATTTGCTGGAACGGCCGGCGAGGTGGCTCGATGGGTTGCAGAAGTCCGGCTGGCCTAGTCGGTGGTGTCTTCCGTCGCTGACAATCTCGGCAAGTCCTGACGTAGTGGCTGACCTCGGCAGTGAGGCGAGGCCAGTAGTACTTTTCTTGTATCCTTGCCAGCGTACGGGAAAATCCAAGGTGTCCAGCCGTCGGGTCGTCATGCAAAGCATGCAGAACTTCTGATCGTAATGCCGAAGGTACTACGAAGAGGGGGGTCGGCCCGAAGTGGCGAGAAGTTTTTTCTTTATGAGAACGCCGTTGCGCATGAAAAACGACTCCAGTCCTCGTCTGAATACCTTTGGAGCCACGGTGGCTTTGCCCTCGAGGTATTCCACAAGGCCCTTGAGTTCCGGATCGGCGCGCTGTCGCTCGGCGAAGTCGTCGGCACTTATGGTTCCCAGGAAGCCGTCATCATTCTGGTCGTCCAGCGGCGGCGGGTCGACGGGGGCACGAGACAGGCAGTCGGCGTCAGAGTGCTTTCTTGCGGACTTGTAAACGACTGTAATGTCGAATTCTTGAAGTCTCAGGCTCCACCGTGCGAGGCGACCAGAAGGGTCCTTCAAGCTAGCTAGCCAACACAAGGCGTGGTGGTCGCTCACAACTTTGAAGGGCCTGCCGTAAAGGTAGGCGCGAAACTTTGATGTAGCCCAGATGATGGCAAGGCACTCCTTTTCTGTTGTGGAGTAGTTGGCCTCTGCCTTTGATAGCGACCGGCTAGCATAACTGATAACCCTTTCCAGTCCGTCCGTCCTCTGCACAAGGACGGCGCCGAGTCCCACGCTGCTCGCGTCGGTGTGCACTTCTGTTTCGGCGTGTTCGTCGAAATGCGCAAGTAACGGAGGCGTTTGCAGGCGTCGTTTTAGTTCTTGAAATGCGTCCTCCTGCGGCGTTTTCCACTTGAACTCGACGTCGGTCCTCGTGAGGTTAGTGAGAGGCTCGGCGATGCGGGCGAAGTTTTTAACGAACCCGCCTGTAATAGGCACACAAGCCGAGAAATCGACGCACGGCCTTCTTGTCGGTGGGTGGCGGGAAAGCAGCGATGGCGGTGTCTTTTGCGGGTCGGGGCGTACTCCGGATTTGCTTATCACGTGGCCCAAGAACAAAAGTTCTTCGTACGCGAAGCGGCACTTCTCCGGCTTGAGAGTGAGTCCCGAGGTCTTGATTGCTTTGAAGTACAGCTTCCAAGGTGCCGTAGGTGTTCGTCGAAGTTCGAGGAAAACACAACGACGTCGTCCAAGTACACAAGGCAAGTCTGCCACTTCAAGGCAGCCAGTACAGTATCCATAACGCGTTGGAAGGTCGCGGGGCCGAGCAAAGACCAAAAGGCATGACCTTAAACTCGAACAGGCCGTCTGGTGTTATAAAGGCAGTCTTTTCTCGGTCTCTCTCGTCGACTTCGATTTGCCAATAGCCCGTCTTCAGGTCCATCGACGAAAAGTCAGATCACAGTAATACACACTGCACTGATAGCGGCGAATAGAGCGTCGGCCGTCGATCAACTAAACAACGTTGGAACGCGCCGGCTTTTATAACTCACGCGTCGAACATTCTAACCTTATCACTAGTCGTCGCGCACGCTCTGGAATAATCTTGAGTGTTAGCGTCTTGCGTGCAATCTTAACAGAACGATCTACTACAAGCGAGAAGCTTCTGGAACAATAAGGCGCGGTCTGCGCCGAGTACTGCTCATAGTCTTTGTGGGCGGAAACCGGATACAGTAAAAGAACCGCGCGTGGCAATATAATGGTCGCTACCTAAGTCTTCATATAAATTAGTCCACTCGCAGTGATCCTGAAAATTTGTAAAAGTCAAATCAGGCGTGGTGTCCCTACAAACTGAGTTGCCAATTCGCGAAGGATAACGGGGATCAGTCAGCATAACCATACCTAAGTCATGTGTTTCATTTATTTGAAATCAGGACATGTAATGGAACACCGTGCTCTTGAATTCTGCATCTGACTTCTCTGTTTTATTTTTTACAGTGCACCAAAAACTAGCCTTCCCCGGCAATCGGTTCAGATATCTGTACATTTAATATTACGTAAAAAAAAATCACTTCAACAACCACGTGACAGATGTTTTGATCACAGCAAAACATCTGTTACCCGCTGTGTGCTTCGCATGAAATCTGTTCCCACTACGTGCGTGATCTGCCACATTTTTAGGAATAGTGCTACAAAAGAATGCCTCCATAACTTTGCTTCGCAGCAGGAATATATTTACAAAATTTAGCGCTGCGAAGCCACATGTTGAAAACTCATCTATGAACGAAAGCAAACATAAACAGTTTCATGCGATGAATGGAAGCAAAGAAACCTCTATAATGACGCTCACCCCTCGGGCAATCGATATTGGTCCTCAATGATATTCAGTAACAAAATTGAAGGGGGGGGGGGAAGGGGGGGTGCGAATACTCGAATATTTCAAATAATGACTCTAATATTGTTGTACTCGATTCGGTACACGAATGGAAGTGTGGATATGAGGAATGCCTAATATTTTTCGAGTAAAATGAACCGATGCTAAAGAAAAACAATACTAGGAGGACGGTTGAGCTTCTTCTTCAAAAGTTGAACGCGATAGCGTAATGGGACCCTGTTTGCATCGCCTATTGCTTGCCACACGGATGCCCTCGATTCCCATAATAACCGAAAATTTTTGTTATTTCTTTATTTGCATCGATCTCGAATTTTCGCCCACGGATAACACTCATTTTTTCGCTCACAATCAACAACGCCTACGCCGACAGCGCAGTATCTGGGAAATGAGCTCTTAATCGCTTTCGCGTTAAAACCTCAAAGGAACGAAATGATGGAATCGACAGGGGTTACGTTTCTTGTTTCAAACATCGAATTACCAAGGTCCGTGCAACCCATAATTTTACGGGACTATCGGCACTTGTATTTATTACACTATGAAGGTGTTCTTGCTTAAGGGCACAGGATAGGGCAAAGTTCGAAAAAAAAATCACTTTTTTTTCTTTGCAATTTGCAAAGGGTGTCCCTTGTGCATATTTTCCATGTATGAAAGCCAAAATGCTTGTCAAGAGTCAGCTGTGTATAGAAAATTGTCAGGTAACTTCTAAGGCAGTGCGAAGACACTGTGCACCTTTAGATTCACGCTTCGTCTTCCGGAGCGCATCGGTTCGAACACGTTCAACTCCTAGCTTCATTACACCTTGTGTTTGTCGTGCTTGTCGACAAGTTTAGATGCAAGTGCTAATTTCGCGGTGACCCATGCAGTTCTCTTGTAAATGTGAATAAATGTCAGCGACGTACTGAAGCGCTACATGCTGAACCAGCAAGCTGTTCATCGTTGAACCTCTCAGTCTTTTGAGCGTCCTTCGAGGTGAATCACGTGCAGTGTGACAATGGGTATGCTCTAATAAACATGAATATTATTTGTGAAGCAATTAGACCGAATAGAGGGCGCAAACTGCCCGGTGCAAGTGTTCAGGTAATGGCAAGTGCGTCGCAGAGTCTCCGTTGTCTTTGTTTAGGTTTAGAGTCTTAAGGATTGCGACACTGGATATTGTTCTTGGATTTAATGATGGTAGTATCACATGAGCCAAAATTCTGAAATAGTTAGGATTGAAAAACAATCAATTTGGTGGAAAACGTTGACTACACACGACGATGCATTACGGATAGAGCTGCATGACAGCTCACAAAAGAACCAAGGCAAGCATTATGAGAGGCTCTAAAGTGAGAAATTTACTTTAGGCATTGACTACCAAGCTTGTAGCTACGAATTAAAATAGTTGAACAGTGTTTGTGACAAAGTGGGCTCGGTTTTCAGCCGTTTTCTAACTTTAAACTCGACTATCTCAAAACCACGTTTTTTATTACTTGGGTACCATTATTTCCTATGCATTCCCACATAACCAGTTCATTATTTTTTTCTTGTATTCTGCATAAACGCATACAGCAACTGAAGCTGAATTGAAATTATGCACTTTACAGCTTTTGTGTAACAAATTTTCATAGATGCCAATTAACTCAAAACTTAGGTCCTTGTGGTAAAAAAATTGGCGAATATTCAAATATTAGCCAAATTTTAATAAACCTGCTTCTGTTAAAAGAGCGGAAAATTTGGAAGAAAATGATGTATGGTTTATGTGAATATCCATTTTAGTCACAGAGAAAACGGTACCTCAAAACGACCAAAAATGCATGGGACATTTAGAGCCTACCCGATGCCCTTAAAACTAAAGTGCCACTGAAGCGACAGAGCCTTCTCTGCACTAATTTCATCGAGACAGACATGACGACCTTGGCTCATGAATATTGTTTAATATTTATATATCAGTTTCACTTAAAAGGTGTTGACAAAGTGTCACCTTGAATACTGTAGTCACTTCTGTAATTCAACCGGCAGTTACAAAATATTTATAAGGGTCTATTTCCTGCTCTATACAATCTTGCCTCAGTTTACAAAATTGTATAATGATGCCGGTTAGTAATGATGGTAACAATTGCATTGTTAAGTATAGAGAATATTTGTTACTAATAAAATGTTGTGACCTTCCTGCCTTGATTCGAAATAGGGTTGCTGTTGGGTAGATTTTAAAAGGAGCCAAAAGTCACCTAAAAGTAGCCAAAATCGCCATGTCGTTTAACTTTAGCGCCAAATTTGTAGCCAAATAAAAAAAAAGGAGATATGTATGGAAGTTGTAAGTATTCAACAGTAAATAATATGATTTTGAATAAGCAAAAAAGGAGTTAAAAACCACAATATGTTTCCCGCTTGCTTGGTGTCCTAGCCGCAGGTAAGTTACAAATATATTAATAAATTATTTTACCTTCATTGTGCCTGCGTGCAGTTTGTCTAGATAGGTAGAGTTCTCGCAAAAGTAATTTTGTGCCCAACCACTCAGCAGGAACATTGAACGTTGAAGCTGTTTTTTCTTGACGCCATAGGCCAAAATTGATACAAAGTTACAATAATACCAGTCGACCTTCAAGTAGCGAAATCTGATGGAAGATGAATATCACAGCTTCATTTTATTGCGGATATCTCTTTGATGCGATGTGTTTCAGCATTAAAATCTGGCGTCAGCAGTGTGCTATATATACATGCTTTTACTTAAATGCGCGCGTCCCTCTGTTTTTTTTTTTTTCAGACAGAGGGACGCTCGTGGGGTGCCTCAATGCTCATTAGCCCGCTGGCGGGGAAAGGACACGTGCGCGCATATGCCAACACTACAGAAATGCTTGCAAACATTGGTTATTCTTTAAAGTGGCTTGCTGTTTTATCTTGAAATAGTACGGAGAAATGGCCAGTAAATGCGCAAAAATAGAATTTTAAAGTAGCCAGAGCGTGTAGCCATGGCGCCAACCTGAAATATTTGTCGCCATACAGGGTCGGAAAGTAGCCTATCTGGCGCAAAGTAGCCACCAATGGCAACCCTGATTAGAAATAGATTACATTAGCATTCTCGTGCTGCTTTGAAAACGGTTGCCTTACAATTCGAAAACTCTTCGAATAGCACTTCATTTGTATTTGTATTCAGTTCGGTGCGATCGCTATTCGAATCATATTCGATTCGGTTGTAAAATGCCCTGTTCGCACAAACCTAACAAAAGATCAAATTTCTAATCAGCAATCCTTTGACATCAATGACAAGGCAATTGAGGCATGTGGCGTAAGCTAATGTTATCGCGCCTTTAGCGCGTAGACATGATGTTACGGAAACTTCCGCAAATTTTAGAGAGGGTCTAATATCACGTCATATTCCTATTGTGACGAACTATATTTCCACGAGCGTCCAATCAATTTTTTCTCCAACAGATACAAGTAGTGTTTGTAGTTGCGGATCAGCAAATCAGTCGACAGCGGCGCCTACAAGTGATATATAGGGAAAAGCAGGTTTAGGTCTATGAAACAGCTGCGTACACGTAAGGGGGGGGGGAGGTGGCTTTCAGCGTTGTATTAAGTGCACCAAAAATATGAAACCACAGTTTCCACTCAATGATACTGTTGCCCTCAAATGCCAGATGTGGATCGCCTACGAAAAGAAAGCTATTTTTTTTAATACGACGCAATTATGTGTGCAATTAGGGCGCCCATACGTTCGTCTACAAATGTTGCACTTCCGTTGTATGCTGTATGCAAATGTTGCACTTCCGCTGTATTCAGGTAAATATCCTGCCGAACGCGGCACATGCATATGGAGAAAAAATTGAACCGGCTCGTTTCGCTGTTGCTGCGTGGCGGCTTCGTCTAATAAGGTTCGTCGATAACTTCTTTTTTTCGTTTGTATACTATTTCCAGTAAGAGCAAGACCGAGGATAGACACAGCGACGGTGTTCGTTGCAGGCACTTCACTTATCGCGAAGATCTTAGCTACGGCTGAGATGATCGATCGGGATAGTACGTAGTCGTGAATGTGTACGAAGCCAAGTGGACACAGTAGTTACCAAAACAGAGGAAACGCCAACCGCACACAAGATCCCGTCACATATACCGTCGAGTTGACTCGCATCGAATGTTCAGTGGCCAATCTTCAAGAGCGTTTCAACACCTACTTCAATGGTATTTCAACTAACACACGATGCTCTATTCTGTTTGTCAATGGCGGATCAGCGACCACTCTACAGCTAAACGTAATGTAAACGACAAGGGTTTTTACGTGAGCTAGTTGGTTCATGAACACTGTGAAGAAACAGTGCGGACAACGGAAACTAGAACATACAGGACATACCACTGACAATCAACTGATTTCTTTATTGGAAAGGCAGAGAAACGTAAACACGAGCAAAAAATGGCAAAAAAGAACGATGACATGGCGTTCGGTACGAAATTGATCGGGAGGCACACGTAATTCACAAAAGGGGAGCAGGTTGTGTTAGCGTGCCCTCACTGGCACTCTTCGACAAATAAATTATCTTCAGCCTCAATTGTGATCACTAAGCTTGATGCCATATACTTTAGTTTTCTTGCTTTGTTTTCACTTTCTGTTTTCTTTTTCGTGGTTACAGTTTTCTCGACTGCTTGTCACTAGCTTACAAACCTTTTTTATTAGACTCTGGTTCTTGGTTTTTGTTGATTTATACTTCTCCGGTTATAGCGGTTTTAATCCCTTTTGTACCGACCGACATGTCATCGTTCTTTTTTGCGATTCTTTGCTCGTGTCTAGGTTTTCATGAAGTCTGCTTTTGCAGCATCTTGTAAACACCCATCCAAATCGATAGTAATTCCGGCCTGCCTATACAGGGTGTCCCAGCTCTCATGCAGCGCGATTTTTTAAAAATTGGCAGATCCCAAGTACCATGGGAATCGATGTTATGCGAAGCATGCGGAGGCGAGGTGACCGGATTGTAATTAAGAGCTTGCTCGGCAAGCTTCTTCTGCTCGCGCCTTGTCCGGCGGCGGCGGCGGTGGCGTGTACACTTCTCCGGTGATTCCAACAATGCTCACTAAGGCCGTCAACCGCCACCACAGTCACCAGAGGCATGGCCGAGAGCACAGAGGGGCTGCTTAGCAATGGCTACGCAGGTGGTGGGTGCAAGCAAAGAATAACACGCACTACCCGTGGTGTCTGTCGCTCAGGTTGACTCCATTCCTTGATCTTGCTGGCATGTGCTTGCCGGGGCTTTGTCCGTCCTTCCTTCCCGCGTCTCACACCCTCACAGCGCATGCGCGTCCCCTCCCCCTCTCTCTCCTCTCCTACGCTCCCACCCTTTCTCTCCTCTAGGAATCCTCTACTATACGGAGCGGCGCCCGCGTCCCACACCTCCACAGCGCATGCACGTCCCCTCTCCCTCTCTCTCCTCTCCTATGGTCCCCCCCGTTCTCTCCTCTAGGATTCATCTACGGAGCGGCGCGCACGGCAGGTGGTGCGACAGCTGCATACTCCACTGGGGCATCGCGGTAGTTCCGCGGTATGAAAATGACGGTGCACGCGCGCCTCATTCTCTCTCCTATGCAGTGCCGCGATGAGCGCTCGGGCCGCTGCCACGAAACGGGAGGGGCGACGTTTCTCCCGCTAAAGCTAACCACCTCCCCACTGCTTCGCATCTACACATGCTTCCCTTTAGCGGGAAACCATGGCGAAGCAGAAGCGCAGCTGGCGCGCCGCCACGCGGACCCTGCGGTCACATGTCGCGAAGCAGAAGCAAAACGGAAGCGGCGGCAAGAGAACCACGAAGAAGTGCGGGGGCGGGATGCCGCGGTCAAGCGCCGAAAGCGGTCGCTACCTGGCGTAGGCGGCGCCGACGGGCACTCCAAGCGCGACTTCTGATCAAGCTCCTCTAACATCATTCACTTTGTGGATATGGCGGTGATTTTTTTATTGAGCGAAACTTTACGAACTGACGGTAAAGATATGTACAAATGTTGTACGCACAGACATATGTTCAGCAGTCGCATAGGTTTCATATAACCAGGCGCCGAATTCACAAAGCTTTCTCTTGCCTACGCAGTTTCTTAGCCAAGAATTCTCGTATCTCGAGGGAGTGCGATAGCAATGACACGAATTTAACTTACGCGTGACTTTTGAGGCCAAGGAGGCAACGCGAAAGCCGATGAATCGACAAGGAAAGAAAGAAGTGCGCACCGATAATAGCAAGGCAGCACGCAAAGCACCTAGCATCGAGAGTATTCGCAATGCCCACGAACTATAGGTGGCGCGCTGTACGATTCAAGATGGCGCCCGATGGAGGGTCAATCCGTTTGTTAGCATAGGAACAGATAGTGCGTGCGAACGTACGGCCCGTGCCACTTTCACCGGATGAAGTCATGAGCTGCACTGAAATGGATATGAGACCGAAATGCTTTCTCAAACCATGGAAGCTCGCCACCTAATTATTTGCCGCGGTGTGAGAGGTTATATTTCAGCGCCATTACCGTGCATAAGCGATGCTGTGCGAAATACTGTGCGTGCTGCAGAAAACTTGATGAACTAGAATTGACGTATGACCTCAACGGCACTCCGAGATACTGTGTACCGAGCCTGCCTGACGGATTTGCCGCAGTGGTAGGCCGCTAGCGAGTAGCGTCATCGCTGCTGCACGGGACCGAATGTTTAACGTGGCGATGGTTTGCAAACATACGCCGTCATCATTACTTGCGCACTCAGGAACGCGGAGTTGCTTCTTCAACGGAACACAAGCATTTAACATCCTATTTAGTAGCGCTTGTATCACAGCCATGCTCAGACTCAAGCCGTGCGCAATTCACTGCACTCGGATGCCGCAGGTTCGATCAGCACGATCGAAACATGAATATCGAAAAGAACACGCACGTATGCTTTTCGCAACGACGAATTCTTCGACGTTGCGAAATTGCGTCCAACAACTATGCCGATCGGAAGGTACCGGTGAAGTACAGGAGAAGTGAGGCGATAGGCGTGGATTGTGGCCGTGACTGCACGTTTCATTGCTCTAACCATTTCGCTTCCCTGTTCCGAACTCGAGTGTTCTGGCGGAATGCGGCGCTCGATAATATCCACAATAATTGCGCAACGTGCAATGTACAAGAAAAACTATGCATTTATTTTGATCTCGCTGAAGGATACTATACATTAAATGCAATCAAAGTGACTTACGAGCGTGAAAAAGACATTAGCGCGCGAGTGGACGTGAAGTGCAACTCGCTCCTCGTGAGTTAGCAGCTGATCGTTCATCGTCGCTGTACACTCCTTCTCACATACACACACGCTTTCACAGCCTTCTCCGTCCAGTGAAAAATCCTCGTCGACAAGGTGGTTCCTCTTAACATAATTGCTGAAAGCAATCTGAAGAATTTACCTCCGCCGAACGACTTCAATTAGTCCTCGTCACAATGTTATCTGTGCGCCCAGAACCACGCAGAACTTCTTGCTCTCACACCGGTCAAGAAACAAATCGCTTGCAGAGTGCTGCCATCTATCAACAAACGTACAAAAACAAGCAGCGCAGATGGCGCAGCGCTGGCCAATTTGATATTACTCAGTTATACATCGCTAGCTCGCGCGACTTCCCGCCTGCCATGTTATAAATTGATGCACTACAACGGCACTGACGAATGCTATATGCAAGTAAAACAAGGTGAGTTTCAACTGAGAAGATCAGACGACAGTGTTTAACTAACCTACGTGGCTACACAAAACCTCGCGAAGCTGGTATTTGTACGATGTGGGTCATCGTTGAACGCGCGAGTTGGCACGTATTTTCACGAAAACTTCGCGTCTCGCAAGAACGAGTCTGACAACACGTATGACAATATGCAAAAATACCACGCACATATATACAAGTATATGTACCGCTACGAGCGAATGCTTGGTTATGCTGGTTGAAACTGAATACTTGAAATCCACATATTCGACAAGCACAATGTGTAGAAGCAATGTTATACAGAGGAGCTGTGTTATAAACTTATTTGTGCTGGTTTGTTCCATATTTCCCAACTCCTTGCTCACGACTCTTCGTTGTAAAATGAAACACCTGTGAATGCACGCATTTTGTGTAAGGTTGCATTCATTCTTGCGCAGTAGGAAACATACTTGAGAAATATAAATAGGACAAAGAAAGTCAGCAAAGTTCTTATCAAAGTTACACTAAATGAAAAGCATTCATTCATGCACTCTCTCTCACACACACACACACACACACACACACACAGCATAGTCCATTGTTAAAAGCAGCGCAAAAAGACGAAACACAAGATGAAGGAGGACACAGGACAAGCGCTGAACTAGCAACTGTCATCTTTATTCAAAAGACGAGAATAAATACAAGCAGTTTCGCTGCGTGCGCACCCTCTACACTGCAGATAATTGTCACGTGTTTTCAAGTAGGTTGAATTCACAATCATGAAGATAGATGGATGGGGCGGAAATGAAAACACGTGACAATTATCTGCAGTGTAGAGGGTGCGCACGCAGCGAAACTGCTTGTATTTAATTCTCGTCTTTTGAATAAAGATGACAGTTGTTAGTTCAGCGCTTGTCCTGTGTCCTCCTTCATCTTGTGTTTCGTCTTTTGCGCTGCTTTTAACAATGAAGTACAACCAACTCGCCCAGTTTTTTACGATGTTACACACAGCATAGTTTGTTGCTTCCCACTCTCATGCAATTTTTATTCATCTTTATGGGTTGACAGCCCACGACAAAATATGAGAGAGCCCCTCACAATGCCATGCTAGACGAGGGCAGTGTATCACAATATGGGGCATGTCTGCAAGATCACACAAAGTTCATTTACATATTTCGGCTCATTCTCCACAGAATAACAAGCAATGTTAGGTGACATGGACTGAAAAATTGGCACAGCTCAGACAAATATTGGGCAATACGTAAATAAAACAATTCGCTGCTACTAAGCTCCTCGGCGCATGCAAACAATGCTGCTGTTGGCATATCAAGACCCATTGCTTTTCCTGAAAACACTACTCACAACGTTTTCAAAGTCTGGACATCTGCAGAGTTCCCATACAGTAGTCTCTTATTTCGCTTGGAAAAATTCAGTGCACTGCCGGGTAAGGACTGTTTGTAATGTATGTGACGTGATGCTTCAGTGCCATGCATGTTTATCTTGCGGCTGGTCTCAGCTGCAATGTCGTGGGCATAAATTTACAGAATCACAGTCTATAATGTGCCACTACAATGCCATTGTGTTTCAGGTGCATAAATCAAGGACCGCAATAAAAAAAACTTCAGAACGTTTATCTTGAACAGTTTACAGAATGTTAAATACATATTGCCACGCGCGTTTCTTATT
This sequence comes from Rhipicephalus appendiculatus, assembly GCA_030522465.1. Taxonomy (NCBI): domain Eukaryota; kingdom Metazoa; phylum Arthropoda; class Arachnida; order Ixodida; family Ixodidae; genus Rhipicephalus; species Rhipicephalus appendiculatus. The sequence continues at coordinate 18,431 of JALIZH010024790.1, read as the reverse complement.
TTCATTCTTCTTGTACTCGGTTTTCGCCCACAAAGACTGTCCGCATGCTCAGCGCAAACCGCGGCTGATTGTTCTAGAAGCTTCACGATTATTGTAGATCGTTGTGTTAAGATTGCGCGCAAGACGCGAACACTCTAGCTTATTCCAGAGCTTGCGCGACGACCAGTGATAAGGCGAGAATGTTCGACGCGTGATGTATAAAAGCCGGCGCGCTCCAACGATGGTCACATTATCGACGGCCGACGCTCTGTTCGCCGCTCTCAGTGCCAGCGTGTATTGCTGTAGTCTGACCTTCATTTTCCCGGCCACAAGTTCGGCCAAAATAAAGAGTTTCTTCTTTACCTCGCCGACTGTTGCCTTCGTCGACGTCACGACCACGTGACATCTGGTGGAGGTGCTTCCCGGTCCATGTACCGAACGCCCCCCTCCAGCCGTGAGCCAAGCCCACACCGTGAAAAGGACATCGACACCAACGCTGAGCAGCGAGCCAGCCGCAGGCAGCAAGGTCTACCGGCAGAGTACGGGCCTCTCCCTGAAAAGACCCGGAAGACCAAGACCCTGACCTCGGCCGCAGCGACGATGACAGCCCCTGTGCCGTCTGCACCCATCCTGCTCCGGCAACTGAAGGAGCCGCCGACCTTCTATGGATCGCCAAGTCAAGATCCCGAAACCTGGCTCGAGACGTTCGAAAGGGTCTCGGTATTTAACAACTGGAGCTCCGAGGACAAGCTGCGTCATGTGTACTTCTACCTGGAGGACGCAGCAAGGACCTGGTTCGAGAACAGGGAGCCCACCATTACAACTTGGGACATCTTCCGGACCAGCTTTCTCACCGCGTTCGCAAGCGTCGTGCGAAAGGAAAAAGCCGCCGCTTTGCTGGAAACACGGGCGCAGCTCCCGAATGAAAACGTCACAATCTTTGCGGAAGAGATGATCCGTCTCTTCCGCCATACCGAATCTGACATGACCGAGGAGAAGAAGGTCCGTTTGCTCATGCGAGGGGTAAAGCAAGAGCTCTTCGCTGGGCTAGTACGGAACCCACCCAAAACAGTCGGAAGAATTTGTCTCGGAGGCTACGATGATCGAGAAGACGTTGGAAATGCGCACCCGCCAGTACAATCGCCGATCGATGGAAGAAAGCGCAGCTGTCCACGCCCTCGGATCCGACGACCTACGCGAAACGATCCGAGCGATCGTGCGGGAGGAACTGCAGAAATTGTTGCCGTCCTCGCAGCCCCAAGTTGCCTCGATCGCCGACATTGTTCGAGATGAAATCCAGCACTCGCTGGGAACCATTGAAACACCACATCCTCAGCCGCAAGCCATGAGCTACGCTGCTGTAGCCCGACGCGACGCCCACTCTCCACGCCCACGTCAAGAGGCCGCAAGGCCGCATTTCAACTCCCAGACACCACCGCCACCGCCGTCGACGCCATACCGTCCACCTGCCGGCCAGCGCTACACCCGAAGAAAGACCGACATTTGGCGGGCCCCTGACAACCGCCCGCTCTGCTACCACTGCGGGGGAAGCCGGCCACACTTACCGCCATTGCCAGTACCGACAGATGGGCCTACGCGGTTTCGCCGTCAACGCGCCTCGTCCACAGCGGGGTGAACGACCGCAAGACATCGCCGACTACCTCGCAGGACCTCAGTGGACGCCCCGACGACCTTCCGCTCACCGTCACCCGGCCGCTACATGTCACCGCACCGCCGGCAGTACACTGGCCCAAACCGAGGCCGGTCACCTAGCCCGTACCCGGGAAACTAAGGGCAGCAACCGATGGAGGTGCGGTTGCTGTTCGACGAAATGCCGAAGATCCTCCGCGGCCGCCGACGACGACGCGAAGCAGACGAAGCCCTGCCGAGGAAACCTCGTGGAGCGAGGAAAACCTGACGACGCAGCATGCAAGCAGCGCAACAATTCGACGTAGCCGTGATCCGACGCCGCGACCTAACCGCAACGCCAGGCGACGGACTAGCGACCTCGACGTTCTCATCGACGGCCACAGCGTCACCGCTGTCGTCGACACTGGGGCCGACTATTCCGTCGTCAGTGGGCCATTCGCCGCCAAGCTGAAGAAAGTAAAGACCGCTTGGAGTGGACCTGAAATCCGGACCGCTGGAGGCCACTTGATAACTCCGATTGGAGTCTGCACGGCGAGAGTCACCATCAATGACCGGACTTATCCAGCGAGCTTTGTAATCCTACAACACTGCTCCAGGGATGTGATACTTGGAATGGACTTCCTGAGTGACCACGGCGCCGTCATCGACCTGAGGTCTGAGTCGATAACACTAACCTCAGAAAAAGAGATCCTGCCCCACGCGGCGCCGGGGAACCGCGCATTGAATGTGATAGAAGAGCAAGTGACCGTACCGCCGCTCTCCAGCGTCATTATTTCCGTCGGCACCGAAAAACCCGCGAACGTTGAAGGCGTCATCGAGGGCGATCAGCACCTACTCCTGAACCGTCAAATTTGCGTCGCAAGAGGTATAGCTGAGCTGCGTGACGGTAAAGCAAAGGTAGTGCTGACAAACTTCAGCCACGAATACAGGCACCTCAACATTGGTGCGACGGTCGCCTACATCGACGAATGCGTGGCCGCCAGCAATGCTTTCGCCCTCTTCGATGCTGCCGAACCTGCTTCGACGAATCGAGGTCCCCAACCCGATTTCGACATCAACCCGAGCCTTACGAAGGCCAAGCAAGATCAGCTCAAAGCCCTACTCATGCAATTCAAGGACTGCTTCTCGGCGTCGCAAGAATTCGACAGATCCCAATTGCGAAACATCGCATCATAACAGAGGAAAGTGCCCGACCAGTTCGACAGAGCCCGTACCGAGTTTCTACGCGCGAACGTGAGGCCGTGAAAAAACAAGTCGACGAAATGCTACGCGACGACATCATTCAGCCGTCCAAGAGTCCGTGGGCGTCACCCGTGGTGTTAGTGAGGAAGAAGGACGGAACCCTACGCTTCTGCGTCGACTATCGCCGCCTGAACGAAATCACGAAGAAGGACGTGTATCCTCTCCCACGGATAGACGACGCCCTGGACCGACTCCACAACGCGAAGTATTTTTCGTCGATGGACCTCAAAACCGGCTATTGGCAAATCGAAGTCGACGAGAGAGACCGAGAGAAAACTGCTTTTATAACACCAGACGGCATCTTCGAGTTCAAGGTCATGTCCTTTGGCCTTTGCTCGGCACCTGCAACTTTCCAACGTGTCATGGATACAGTACTGGCGGGCTTGAAGTGGCAAACTTGCCTTGTTTACTTGGACGACGTCGTTGTGTTTTCCTCGAACTTCGACGAACACCTCCAGCGCCTCCAATCCGTACTTCAAGGAATCAAGAACTCCGGGCTCACCCTGAAGCCAGAAAAATGCCGCTTCGCGTACGAGGAGCTTCTGTCTTTGGGTCACGTGATCAGCAAGACTGGAGTGCGCCCAGACCCGCAGAAAACAGCTGCCATCGCCACTTTCCCACCACCCACCGACAAGAAAGCCGTGCGGCGATTTCTCGGCTTGTGCGCCTACTACAGACGCTTCGTCAAGGACTTTTCACGTATCGCCGAGCCGCTAACCCATCTCACTAAAACCGACGTGGACTTTAAGTGGGAAACGGCACAAGTAGAAGCATTTCAAGAACTCAGACGACGCTTGCAGACACCGCCGATACTTGCGCACTTCGACGAATACGCCGACACGGAAATCCACACCGACGCCAGCAGTGTGGGGCTCGGAGCCGTCCTAGTGCAGAGGATTGACGGACTTGAAAGGGTTATCAGTTATGCTAGCCGGTCTCTATCGAAGGCAGAAGCCAACTATTCCACAACAGAAAAGGAGTGTCTTGCCATCATCTGGGCTACGTCAAAATTTCGCCCCTACCTCTACGGCAGACCTTTCAAAGTTGTGAGTGACCACCACGCCCTGTGTTGGCTAGCTAACTTGAAGGATCCTTCAGGTCGTCTCGCACGGTGGAGCCTAAGGCTTCAAGAATTCGACATTACCGTCGTGTATAAGTCCGGAAGGAAACACTCCGACGCCGACTGCCTGTCTCGTGCCCCCGTCGACCCACCGCCGCAGGACGACCAGGATGATGAGTACTTTTTGGGAACCATAAGTGCTGACGACCTCGCCGATCGACAGCGAGAAGACCCGGATTTGAGGGGCCTAATGGAATACCTTGAGGGCAGGACCACCGTCGTCCCAAAAGTATTCAGGCGAGGATTGACGTCATTTTCTTTGAAAAAACAACGTCCTCGTTAAGAAAAACTTCTCCCCAGCCCGAGCCAGCTACCTCATCGTTGTACCTTCGGATCTGCGACCAGAAATTCTGCAGGCCCTGCACGACGACCCAACGGCTGGCCACCTCGGCTTTTCGCGCACGCTTGCAATAACACAAGAAAAGTACTACTGGCCGCGCCTTACCGCCGACGTCGCTCGTTACGTGAGGACATGCCGGGACTGCCAGCGACGTAAGACACCGCCGACAAGACCAGCGGGACATCTGCAGCCCATCGAGCCACCTCGCCGGCCGTTCCAGCAAATCGGCATGGATTTACTCGGGCCGTTCCCGACGTCGGCTGACGGAAACAAGTGGATCGTCGTGGCTACCGACTACCTCACCCGCTACGCCGAAACAAGGGCCCTGCCCAAAGGCAGCGCCGCCGAGGTAGCAAAGTTCTTCATCGAGAACATCGTCCTGCGTCATGGCGCCCCGGAGGTCCTCATTACCGACAGAGGCACGGCATTTACAGCGGAGTTAACTCAGGCGATCTTGAGGTACAGCCACACAAGCCACCTCCGGACCACCGCCTACCACCCACAGACCAATGGTCTCACCGAGCGTCTAAACAAGACCATCGCGGACATGCTGGCCATGTACGTCGACGTCGAGCACAGGACGTGGGATGCAATCCTCCCGTACGTGACCTTCGCCTACAACACGGCCGTGCAGGAGACGACACAGATGACGCCGTACAAGTTGGTCTACGGAAGAAACCCGGCAACGACGCTCGACGCCATGCTGCCCAACGTCGCTGACGAAGAAAACCTCGACGTCACCGGCTACCTTCAGCGCGCTGAAGAAGCCCGACAGCTCGCCCGGCTGCGCATCAAGAATCAGCAGACGACTGACAGCCGCCGCTACAATCTTCGACGACGCTTCGTGGAATACCAGCCCGGCGACCGCGTCTGGGTGTGGACGCCGATACGCCGACGTGGACTCAGTGAAAAACTTCTTCGGCGTTACTTCGGGCCATACAAGGTGCTTCGACATCTCGGTACTCTGGACTACGAGGTCGTCCCGGACGGCATTACGAACTCTCAACGGCGCCGTGCGCGACCTGAAGTCGTCCATGTCGTGCGCCTCAAACCGTATTACGCGCGTTAGCGAACCTGACGACTGAACTTATTGCTTTATTATTGTAATTTCTTTCTTTATTGTTGTGATTTCTTGTTGCATGTATTTTTCCCCCGTGTTCTCTTTAAGCATCGGGACGATGCTTTTTCAGAGGGGGGCATTGCCACGCGCGTTTCTTATTTTCATTCTTCTTGTACTCGGTTTTCGCCCACAAAGACTGTCCGCATGCTCAGCGCAAACCGCGGCTGATTGTTCTAGAAGCTTCACGATTATTGTAGATCGTTGTGTTAAGATTGCGCGCAAGACGCGAACACTCTAGCTTATTCCAGAGCTTGCGCGACGACCAGTGATAAGGCGAGAATGTTCGACGCGTGATGTATAAAAGCCGGCGCGCTCCAACGATGGTCAGATTATCGACGGCCGACGCTCTGTTCGCCGCTCTCAGTGCCAGCGTGTATTGCTGTAGTCTGACCTTCATTTTCCCGGCCACAAGTTCGGCCAAAATAAAGAGTTTCTTCTTTACCTCGCCGACTGTTGCCTTCGTCGACGTCACGACCACGTGACAATATACATGGAGCTTTGACAGCTTCTCTTGTTATAGTAGTAATGATAATAAGCACATCGTTACTTCCAGCTTCAAGCTTGTTGGAAGTCGCCAGCTTCCAGACTAGAGCACACCAGCAGCACTCTTATGGCCAAACCATGGTACAGATGCATCAAAAGAGAGAAGTAAATGCATGGTATAGTTACACACCAAATGCAATGAGTACTTTCAGCAGTAATACGAGGAAAGCTGCATAGGTGATAAACAGTTGGCAGAGTATACAATTACATTAGGGAAGAAACCTATGGCAGCAAACACAGTATAAAAAACGGTTAAAACTTACACAGTACAAACAGAGAGGTCAACTGTTCAAGAGGACTGAGAGGCAACGGGATAACATTACACAGGTGCTAAAGCCTGGTGTGGGGTATGCTAGAAATAGCGACAATGATCGTGCACCTAAATAATCCATGGAGAAGTTCTTTCAAGAGCATATACACACATGAAATCGTGCTTGCTATACTAATGTGTCCTGAAGGAATATATCGACCAAGTGAAAAATTACCCGATTCAATGGCCTGAATTTTTCCACTACCAAACGTGAAAACACGATTTTGGTTGTCGACCATGGCTGCTGTTTCTTTATGGCAGTGAAATGCAGTGACACGCAGGCACTTTGATTTACGTGCATGATAAAAATCTCAGGTAGCTCACATCAATTTGCGCACTACCACTACAGTGTGTTTTACATTAATGTCATGATTTGGTACATTAAGTAAAGAATTTAATTCCTTTTAAATGCTAAGGTGCAAACGAACGGCTGAATGATGCAGTGCTCAGAAACTAAACTGCAGCTGTGGAGATTGTCACCATACAATGTAAACTGCTCCAGCCATCACAATGCATTCTTTTTGTCGACGTGCATTTTGAACAGCGGGACACAGTCACTGGTAGTCTTTCTTTACTGGTTGGTCTTCTGCGCTCTGTTCGAGATACACTGTACATGACCATGGGGCACCTGATCCCATGATACTGCTGGAACATAGAAAAATACAGATGATTGTTACAGCCGTGCTTATGTGTAAGAGTATAAAGTTGATAAACATGCGCGAACTATAACTGTCTCAATTTTAGGAGCCGATGACAAGTATGAAGTAGCAATATAAAAGAATAAAAAAAAGTCTCATGATGGAGACATAAATAACGAAGACTGAAAAAATTGTTTTACAATACAAATGCATAGCTACAATGTTCATATTGATGGCAACGAACTTCTGCCCAAATATGAGGCATATGAGTCAATAAATTACATTCTATTTCGACTTCAAACTAAGTCCAAGAAGCAAACCAAAAGTGAGTTTACTATGTTATTCATGTTACGCTATGCTACAATACAACAGCTAATGTTCTTAACTTAAAAATTATGTAACATAGCCACCTCATCATGCAGTGCGCAGGAGCAATTTTGCAGACTATAAAACACAAATCATTTTGGATTATAAGGGTGCATGTTGCCCGCAGCTATTTTTTTCCTAATGAAGCACACTTTAAAAAAATGCACTGCACTAGGCATCGTATGCAACAAACACACTAATTATCCGCAAATTCATGCTAATGGGCTCTTACGGCTGCCACAAACACTCACCATGATTAATATTGATGTCAGTACCATGTCGGACGGATAGGCTGTGTCCTGCCCAGAACACCAAAGGTGCGCTCTATGACTTCTCTTGCACGGGTGGCGGCTGCACTGTACTGCTGCTCAGTTAGGCCAGCCACAGACAGCAGGGAGAGCATCCATGGCTTTCAGGCATACCGAGAGTCCCCTTTAGAGATCAACAAGCCTGTACTTGGGTCACATATGATTTGTAGAAATAAACACATCACTATGTAATTGTGCTGAGAACATGTAAGGCAGAAACACAACATGCTACAGCATTGAAAAAAAGACAAGCCATGTAAGGTAAAATGCGCATTTACTGCCCTTGTGTGGCCTGAGGCTTGAACTATTGGCGAGTTTCTTTGAGAGAACAGAAGTAGGGGTGTCGTGCAGTGAGGAGTGAAGGCCAAAGCACTAAGAGCAGGGCCACTCCATCTGCCACTGGAATGCGGCAAGAATCTGGAGAGCAGGTGAGAGGTTGACGAGTGGGTAGAAATATACCATGTGACTAAAACATACGAAGGCCCGGCACTCTCTACTGGAGGGCGGCGAAAAACGCCTCAAATCTCTCAGTCCCTTGTTCGCCATCGTTACATGTTTGTGCGCATCCAGCAAACGTAGCAGTGTACACTTCGTAGTGTCAAACATTAGAGATCTCACTCTACACATGGTTGCTACACTTGCCGCCGCGCTCCCCGTCTAAAGCAAAATTAAAACAAATACAGAGAATGTGACGTTTAAAAGTCACGTGACTCTGGTCGTACTGCGCCTACTCCGCTTTTCAGGCGAGAGCACTACATACTGCTCCTGCCTGCTCTCAGAGCAGCAAAAGCGCTCTCGCTCTATCGCTGGATGACTGTGCTCTCACTCCCTGTTCGACCACTGAAACCCGCCAGCTCTGAAGAGAGCACTTTCAGCGTACTTTTGAGTGCTGCTGTTCTCCCAATGGAATTTGCCATATAGCTCTTTCTCCCTACAAGTTTTGAACAGCTAAGCGACTTTCACTCACTTGCTATTTCCATGCAGAGCACTTGAACCACTGAGCAAGTTACTAGCTCGCGAGCTCTATAAGTAATGAAAGTATTTGTGATATTTCAAAATCACAAGCTTTTCAGTCTCACATGTATGGAGTTAAATTCATAAGCTGCAGACTTCACACTTTCGACATTGTCCGTTATCTTGCAGTTTGCTTCCTCTTAAGAGTCTAATTGGCATCGCTGTGTGAGTATAGAGGCATCCACTGTTAGCAACGGTATTTGGGTTCTCAATGTGTGCACATTAAGGGTTGTTTACTTCACCATCTGCTCTTAAAAAATAACTAACCTAGCAACCAACCATGAAGCAGTTTTGTGCCCTCGAAGCTCCCCGGCAGAGCACAGTCCATCCAGATGAGGCTGCCATTTCGAGGTCTGCTGTACGATGACACCCCCCATCATTGCAAAATACTTGCACGTTTGGGGAGCACAAGTCTTTCCTATTTCTGTACTGGTGCTCCAAGCCATGACGAGGCTTGTTTTGTCAGTGTGTGCAATCGATGCATCCCAGGACCTTGGGAAAATCCACAATCTGTGAAGAGGCCACAAAAGATACGTTCAAAAAACCAGCATCAAAATCGCTTTTAATACATATTTGGCAGTAACACAAAGCTATCGTCAAAGCTATCAAATATGCTATATTCACTTTGGAACAAACTGAATCCCCATGTAAGCTTTGCATACAGAATTCTGGTTCGAGCTAGTTGGTACTGGTTCATAACTGAGGATACTTTTGGCGCAAATCCAACGAGGACACATAGCACAAAAGAACAGGAAGTTCGGTACCCGTCCTGTTTTTTTTGTGTTATGTGTTCTCGTTCGATTTGCGCCAAAAGTATACTCAGCTTTGCATACAGCAATATACGGGTCCTGGTAAAGTATAGTGCTACCACAGCGGTAATCTTCTATAGAACTAATTTTCAAAAATCAAGGGAATTCCTGAAAAAAGTGCTACATGACTACCGAAAAATAAATTCGCATCAAATATTCACCTCTGCACTAACAAGTGTGGTAGACAGCCTCCTCTTAATAATCAATGAAAAGCCTGCCTAAATCAAACTATAAATACTGCTGATGTATTTGCCTATATATATATATATATATATATATATATATATATATATATATATATATATATATATATATATATATATATATATATATATATACATACAATGTGATAGTAGCACATTTTTATACTGGAACTCAATATGGGGTAACATTACATCTGCTGGGCTGAAAAAATATTACACACTTTATAGTACTACGTGAATAGCAAAAAAATTAGCTGCGCAAGTTCAACTCACCGGTGGCAGAACGACTACCAGCCGTCAGTGTCATCAGGGATGGAATGCGCTCTGCGGCAAACAGGCAAGTGGACTGGAAGCTGCCGTTGACGTTGAAATGCAAGGCTAGCAAGACGGGTCCGTCCACTGGTAAAGCGTGAAACCTCGCCATGAGCCGCTGTAGTCAAGGCTCCAGTGCCGTGCATAACAAAGTGTCTGATGGACTCGAATACCTGTAGTTAGCAGGCGCTGGTCTACGACGTCACCCAAGGCAAGGCACCGGTGAAAAGTGTGTTCTTTCGGGAGGCAAGCGTGACTGACGTTCACGGGCTCTCGCTGCCAGATAGAACTCAAAATTTCCACCGAAGAACAGTCAAGGCGTGCTGCCAAAGCAGCGTCACTTACAAGAGAATGTATCGGCTCGCGACTTCGATTCGACACATTACGCGTTCGGACTACGATGAGCACAAAAAGCCGAAATAACGACTTAAAAAATAATACGCGAAGCCCAGCGCCAAGTCCTTAAAGCACTCGTAAAGCACCATCGCAACTTCACAGGGCAAAACACAGTCATCAACGCTGTCTTTTAATCTTCTGTCACACGAGCACAGCCTCTTCACGAGTCTTGGAAATGTCAACACAGCACCAATGTTCACAACACACATTGTTTCACTTTCAAACACTGCCTTTTCCTGGACTGCTCACGAGAAAATAGCAGCGCATGGGCTAACCAGCGGCCAAGCAATAACCGAATACAGCACGTAATTCATACGTTACCGTACGCACTCGGGATCACTCAAGTAACGTGTCAAAGCGCTGTCAATTCGAAATGCCGCACTGCACCCAACTGAGAAACTGGAAAGCGAAGCAAACGAACTGTCACCGAAACTCGAACACACATTGCAGGCTCCTCGAGTGCTAGTTGCCGTCGATACAGAGGCGCCCATCGCCGCTTCATAAACACACCGAGGCACAATCTTCGCTACGCCTCACCGTACACCGAGAGACACTGCCGTTGGTTTTCACACGGCTTACACGCACTGTCCAGTCGAAACACATCCAGTCGAACGCTGAAGGAAGGCAAGCGAGAAGCGTTTGTGAAAATTGGCACCCACACGCATACACTGTTTACGACGCCATGTTGTTTTGGCGAACTACGCAGCAGGAGCAAGCGCTAAGAAAACTCGTAGAAAGCTCTTGCGCGTTTTTGATGGCGAGATAAAAATCAAGGTCTATCCAAATAGGTCGCGAAACTTCGGGCGAACAGCGGTTCAGAAGCTATTGCCAGCGACATCAGCATGGGGAGTTATGGGACCTGCGATTGAAGTGCGACTATGTTTGGAGGGAACAAACACTAATAGTAAAAAAAAAAAAAAACAGGTTTTATTCAAAGGCGAAGCAATCGGTATGTTTAACGAATGACATTTATTTCCCCAACAATATTATGTAGGCGCAACGAGCAAAAAAATTTATGACAGTGTTTTATTATTACGAAAAATCTTTTTTTCTAGCGCCCTCTGTGCACGCCATTATTACTCAGTGCAGCCCTTGCGCTGCATGGAAAGGCACGCTCGCAAAATTCGTCTGCGATGACACACCCCGTCACGAGTTTTAGTGTTTCGCACTTGCCTGCGTTCTCTGAATTAATGTGGTGAAAATTTAAGTTGTACTGTGCGCGAAGTTGTGACGTGCGTTTCATCTTTGGTGAACGTCTTGAGCATAGTGTCCAACGGGCAGCGAGACGATGCGGATAACATTTAACGCCGAGTGCGTGGCTCGGTACCTGCGGAAACGATGTGCTGGGCACGGATGCAGCAGCAACCCACGTATGTCTGGCGGCGACCCATGTCTTCTAGATAAGGAATAAGCACAACGGTTCGGAGGACTGTGCTCACTGGACTTTCATGCATCAGTATTCCTGCGGCCCGGTTTCCTTCTTGAACACGCAGTGCCACTATTATTCGTGTTATCGGTGAGCAGATCACTAAGTTATCTATCGCGCTACAATTGGCATACCTGCACTCGCATACGAAACGGTAATTTATCGGAGCATAAGACAAAATAAAGCGAATGTAGTGTCCGCACACCTATTCACTTGGTGCTCATTGTATGCAGTGTAAAAAATTGAGTTATTGTGACCATTGAATAAAACTGAGGTGTCATAATTTTGGCGTGACTAGGCGTCATTTCTTCTTTTTTAGAACTGAAGAAAAGAAGCAATATGCACCCTAAAGAAGCCGCGTATGTGCGAAGTAAATAAGCAAGGCTGCAAATATGAAAGTTACGCTGCTGCTTGTTTTAATCCACCTGCAGAAGATGCCACGAACGCCGGATAAGAGTTCAAAATATAAGTATCCTAGTGAAACCGAGGCGACTTGAACGGTAGTACATTAAAACGTCACTATCTGAAGCGCACTCGTGGAGGACTCGCCGGCGATCGCCTTAGCGGGAGTCCTTAACGATCAGGGCCCTACGAAAAATGATTTGAGATCAAATTTCGCGCTAGTGCCAACAAAATGACGTCACTTCTTTACCAGCTATTGCGTCACATCCGCTTTATTTTTTGTTCCGCCGGAAGTGTTCCCACCTCACACAGATGGCGCTGAGCCCCATGAGCAGCTTATGAGCCGCCATTTTCTGAACGTATGGGCTTCTATGGAAGCTTCGCTACCAGTTACATTTACCTTGGCAGCCCACGGTGGTGCAGCCCTTGCGCTGTTTGGAAAGGCACGCTCGTAAAAATCGTCTGGGATGACACACCCCCTCACTAGTTTTAGTGTTCCGCACTTGCTTGCGTTCTCTGAATTAATGTGGTGAAAATTTAAGTTGTGACGTGCGTTTCATCGTTGGTGAACGTCTTGAACACAGTGTCCAACGGGCAGCGAGACGATGCGGATAACATTTAACGCCGAGTGCTTGGCTCGGTACCTGCGGAAACGATGTGCTGGGCAAGGATGCAGGAGCAAACCACGTATGTCTGGCGACCTATGCCTTCTAGATAAGGAATAAGGGCAACGGTTCGGAGGACTGTGCTCACTGGACTTTCATGCATCAGTATTCCTGCGGCCCGGTTTCCTTCTTGAACACGCATTGCCTACTATTACTCATGTTATCGGTGAGAAGATCGCTAAGTTATCTATCGCGCGACATTTGGCATACCTGCGTTCGCATACGAAACGGTAATTTATCGGAGCAGAAGAAAAAACAAAGCGCATGTAGTGTCCGTACACTTTTTGTGCTTATTCACTTGGTGCTCATTGTGTGCAGTGTAATAAAATTGAGTTTTTGTGACCATTTAATAAAACTGAGGTGTCATAATTTTGGCGGGACTAGGCGTCATTTCTTCTTTTTAGACCCGAAGAACAGAAGTGCACCCGAAAGAACCTGCGTATGTGCGAAGCAAATAAGCAAGGCTGCAAATATGAAAGTTTCGCTGCTGCTTGTTTTAATCCATCTGCAGAAAATGCCACGAACGCCGAATAAAAGTTCCAAAATTAAGTATCCTAGTGAAACCGAGATGAATTGAACGGTAATACACTTAAACATCACTATCTAGTCATGACTCGACATTAGTTTAGCTGGCGTTGACTTGAAGCGCACTCGTGGAGGACTCGCCGGCGATCGCCTTAGCGCGAGTCCTTAGCGATCAGGGGCCTATGAAAAATAATTTGAGATCAAATTTCGCGCTAGTGCCAACAAAATGACGTCACTTGTTTACCAACTATTGCGTCACATCCGCTTTATCTTTTTGTTCTGCCGGAAGTGTTCCCACCTCACACAGATGGCACTGAGCCCCATGAGCAGCTGATGAGCCGCCATTTTCTGAACGTATGGGCTTCTATGGAAGCTTCGCTACCAGTTACATTTACCTTGTAAAAATTGCTCTTATGTGCGAGGGGGAAGATATGACGAATATGACAGGGTCGCGCGATAAAAGAAGTGTTTTGGCAACGTCATAAGATGGCCTGATGTCGAAAATACTGCTTCCCAACCAATCACAACGCGTCTCTCGCCCAAGCCATCGTCTGCTAGCATTTGTCGTCTGCTACACTGGGCGCCTGCAGCAGGGATTTCGCCGTGGCTACACTTTGATTTCCGGGCCAGTCTGTCGCTTCTTAGAGCAAAATACATATCAGCGGATGAAAACAGAGTTAATTTTTTTGCTGACGCCAGGTTAAATGGCAGCTCAAAGTCAAAGAGGCATGAATTCGGTAATATAGTTTTCTTATATATACCCGAGAATCGCGAGCTTTCGCACACGTTTTCGGTGTCATTTCAAATTACTGGAGCCATTTCTTTCTGACTGCTTGCCATACAAACGCGCTCCATTTCGGTTTCTCAACAGTGAAGGTCGAAAAGCTGGATTTGTTTGTGATTTCATACAGAATCGTAAAAATGTCTAATATGCTGTGATTTGCAATGTACGAGCCCGCCCTGGATTGGTGCAACGCGCATAGCGACAGCTGCATTTCAGACAACGTGCCTATTGGGTAGTTAAAGCCAATCCAACTAGAGAAGTTGTGGAACCACGTAATAGGCCTTGATAACAGCTAACTTAAATCTTCCGTTCATTTTTATTTCCAATAGCGAGCAGCTGATGTCGTCCTCTGAACCTCTTTGGTGGTACTTTCCACTAATGCTGCGTACATCACCATACGTTCGACGTGTCATTGGAAGAAGTGGGACGAAACACAACGGCATAACAAAAAAATGTTGACCAAATAGCGCGCCGCTTTCCACTTCACCGACCATTCACGTAGTACTTTAATTTTAATCCAACCACGAGTCTTTGCTTGCATAATTTTTCGCTCCGGACAACCAATAAGCTTCCTTAATTACTGCGACACCAAGCTTATTGGACGAGTGCGAGTGTCAATACCTGTCCACTGCGTACAAAGCAAACAACGCACGAAACTCAAAGCGCCAAAATAAAATTAAATATACCAGCAATCATCGCGCAGCCTTACATGGCCGCCAACTAGCTGAAAATCAGCCACGGTGCCCAAATACCCCACCGACGTTTCATGTTCTAAACAGCCATATTGTTCATAAGAGTGGTCCGGACCACTCTTAGCATTTCCTCGTAGCCACGCTATTTCTGCAGAACTTTTTTCCTTTGTGAATCCACTTACGAGCCTTTTTCGGTGACGTCAGCAAATATAGCAAGTGCATCACCATCACTGGCATGTTCCTGAACACTCGCAGCGCGCTTTATGGCAGCGGCCGATGTGATAACCATGGCCTCTTGCGAGGTTTTTTTGGCTTCGTGAATCGACTTACGCGACAAAATTTCTCTTGCGCGAAAATTTGATCGTAAGTGAGCTTTGTGAATTCGGCCCCAGTTGTTTACAGATGCGTAACGATGCCAACAGAAACATGGGTATTGCCAACACCAGAAGCGGTAAGCTGATATCTGGCACTTGTGCTTGCGAGGATGGTAGCCCTGGATAGTGCTTCGTGTACCAACACTGTGGATGTCGCTTAATTATACAATTGACGTTAACCCGACATGACGCCTGCCTCATAGGAGTAAATATGTAATGTTTATATAATTAGATAGCCGCAATTGACGTTTCACCAACATTACGCGTGCATAGGATCATTTTCCAAAGCAGTTCCGAGACCTGGCGTGGCTCTGTGGTAGAATATGTGATTGCCACGCAGATTGCTTGAGTTCAATTCCTGCTGGGACCCCGATATTTATTATTTGCATTCGTGGGGTCAACGCTGCTGACGCCAGTTTTTCTTAACGCTATCGCATTTAAATTACTAATGTATGTCCTCGCCGTTCCTGGGTAGATATAAATTGTCAAACACCGGTGGCGCATACCCGCATACACCGGCCCATGGTCAATAAAGGGAAAATAGACAACCACCCGTTTGTAGCACGAAGCCACAAGGAAATCCGTACGGATTCCTCTGAAAGAAAAGCTTCTTAGCTGCCGAAAAATTCGTCCTGGTCCGGGGTTCGAACCCGGGACCAACGCCTATCCGGGGCGGTCGCTCTACCAATTGAGCTAACCAGGAAGCTAGCAATTGGCAGCGCGAGGGCGAATCCATCGACAACTCGAAGCACAAGGACAGATGTAATGCAAATGAGTTCTGCGGAAACCCGCAAGGTGGCGGAAGGGTTAATAAAGGGAAAAAAAAATTACATATTTTTTTCCTTTATTAACCCTTCCGCCACCTTGCGAGGTTTCCACAGGGCTCGTTTGTTACCGGCCCATGGTATATGGGTATAGGCCACACGTGTCTTCAGGAAAGGGTTTGACGACGTATGCGACAGGATTTTGACGTTATTCATGTCATGACCAGCCAGACATATTCGTCAATACCTCTTAACCTCCTATACAAATTTTGGTCTACACCAAGTTAAGGAGGCAATCACGAGAGCACACAGACGTAGGCGGCTAGATATATAGATATCTATGTAGATAGAAACGCAGAAGTGCTTACAGTACGCAAAGAAATGCTTCGTATTTAAAAGAGGAACGGCGTTACGTGATGCTGACTTAGTGCATAATGTTCCCAGTATACTGTGGTAGCCGCTACTAATTTTTTCGTTAATGAGAATTTATAATTAGTCATAATTATATTCATAACTCCAAAAGTACTCATCGAATTATCAAAATGATGAGACAGATGTGGGCCTCTTGAAATGACATCTGTATGTGCTTTTTTTAACAACGTTCTAATTACGAGCTCATTTTTTCCTGTTAATAAAGAAAGCCCGCGAAATATGAAAAGTAACACGTGAGTGCGCTCCCATTCGCAAAAAGAAAGCAGCGCCCTCAAATGAGCTTACTGCAAGCAACCACTTTGCCTCTTTTTCGTTGCCGGAGACAGCGTTCCGCACATTGGCAAGGGTACAGATCGGGCGTCAACAACATGCGTCGCAATTTTGCAGGGATTCCTTCCGCCCAGTTGTACGTCACTATCATTATCTATATCTCACCGCCAACTGTTCTCAGTGGTAACGTGGCCGGCGCACTGTCCTGATTACAGCTGGGCTGTGTAAGATCAAAGCGGCGCGTTTCTTTGGACGGGAAGTGGCAGATAGCGCGATCCGTATATTTTTTTCATTCTGCATTTTTTTATTGGTACTGGCTACCTCTCAGTGAGCTTGTTTGAGAGCGCTGCTTCATGATTCGCGCATCAGTACAGTCACGTGTCCCTTTTCGAATTTCGCGGGCTTTCTTTATTAACAGAAAAAAATGAGCTCGCAATTAGTACGTTGTTGAAAGTAGCACAGACAAATGTCATTTCAACAGGCCCACATTTGCCTCATTGACATGCTGATAATTCGGTGTTTACTTTTGGAGTTACATATATAATTATGACTAATTAGTAATTCTCATTCACGAAAAATTAATAGCGGCTTCTACAGTATGCTGGGAACAATATGCACTAGGTCCGCTTCGCGTAACGCCGTTCCTCTTTTTTTTAAATCGCGCTGCGTGATAGCTCGGACACCCTGTATATTATCTGCCTATCCAAAAAAAAGAAATCCAATTGACAGTCATCATTGTGGGCTGTATGTTCTCCGTCCCGTTGTCTGCGCTGTTTCACCACAAAGAGTAAAGCGAGATGTCTTTAAAATTTCGGTGGTCATATTCAATAGCTCCACACACTGACCGGAATGATATTCTAATTCAGAGACAATGAGTCCTGAGTAGAACATGTCAACATTGACCAATGGTGCCTCAAAATTGGCTTAATAAAGCTTCCTGTTATATGAACTATTTTCTTACGTACTGTATGCCCACATTGTTTTCAAGACTGCGCGAGGAGAGCGAGGAAAAATATGACGCCATCCAAGAGACTAGACACGGGTGACTGCGCCATTTTTGGCGTGCTGACGGCTCTGGGATACCTCGTCGGCCTCTACGTTTCACTAGCGCGTCCTCGACGAAAGGTAAGCGCCACAAGGCCTGCTAGTCTTACTTTTTGCTAAAGTTGCTAGGCTACTTGCAATCCTCGCTTACTTGTGTTGGCCAGTGTATCATGATGCGTACAAGAAACAATCACATCGTTCGACAAGGTCAAAAGAGTATTTGAGTTTGACTGCAACGAAATTCAGCGCAAGAAAGCACTTCATCGCTCCAAAAATAAAAAAAACACTAATATTCACGTAAAAAGCGGAATGATGAAACGACTACACTCTAAAGGCACACGGGATTATTCGGAGCGTCTTTCGTCCCCGGCGGTAGAACAGTGGTTATGGCGCTAGGCTGCTGACCCAAAAGTCGCGGCTTCGATATCGGCTGCGGCGGTCGCATTTCGATGGAGGCGAAATGGTAGAGGCCCGTCTACTGTACGATGTCAGAGCACGTAAAAGAACACCACATGGTCGAAATTTCCGGAGCATTCCACTACGGCGTCTCTCATACTGGTATCTTGGTATTGGGACGTGAAACCTTGATATTATTACTATTATTATCGGAGCGTCTTTCAGCCACACAACAGTAATGGGCGCACGGCTTGCTTGCGTACTCATTATTTCAAACTGCACGCTGGTTACTTTCCTATCAAGAGTG
>JALIZH010024789.1:0-36681 GCA_030522465.1 Rhipicephalus appendiculatus | reverse complement strand
GTTCACGTCGGTACTTTCTTTCTTCGCTCATGTAACCAACACAATCGATTAAAATCAATGTTAAAATGTTACCACCGTTGACAAGGCTACCTCATTGTTTGAATAGCGCAGGAAGCATTGTGAAGTCATCGCAGGACGAAGACAAACCAGCAGCAGGAACCTTAAATGCTTTGATAGGCAACTGCTTTCGTTTGCGATCCCAGCAAAAGATGGCCGATTAAGACTACAGACTTGTCGGCACATAGCGCTCAACAACTTGAATATCGCATACCTAGGCTCTGTTTCATAACACTGCTCCAGCATCGTATACATCCTTTCGAGAGCGGCATCGTGGCCGTAGGCTCAATAACTGATCAATCCTTCAACAAGAGTAATATTTTGCGCATATTTTGCTACGCAGCTGATTTTCTGTTGGTCTGCAATACTGCCCAACATATGGAATCAACGAAGTCCAAGAAGACTTGCTCAACAGTTTCCGCGAAGCCACGCCCAATTTGAATTTCACATACGAGATACCAGAGATGAAGCAGATCATGTTCCTTCATCAGAATGTAACCTTCAAAGAAGGACATGTATGCTGGAGGTACAAAACGCGATCTTGCGCTGTTTATCTCCCTATAATTTGGACCGCTCAAACAATGCAAAACGGGCCATTATGACGGTATTTCTTAACTGAGCACTAAGAAATTCATGCCACTATGGCATCCAAAACAGTTTGATATACCAGGTCACCCGACTAAATAATGGTGGCTATCCTAGCGGCATGGTGAAAGCAGTCGCCGAAACACTACTACAGAAAATCCAAGCCCGAAAAACCACTGGCCAAGAAGAAAAAATTTAAAGACAAGAAGTACAACATGGTATTTGTACCATATGTAGAGAGCGTGACCAACAAACTGAAAGAAATAGTCGCCAAAGAGTGTATCACATTTGCATGTTCGGCACCTAACAAGGGTTATTCAATGGCTCCGCACGTCAGTAATAGCGATGAAAAAGAATCAATGCAGCAGAGACCACAAACAAAAGAACAGCGTTTGCCGAACCGCGGTTATCTACAAGATTCCATTATCATGCGACCAAAAAATACATAAGACAAACGGGCAGGTGCCTCAATGACAGGAGAAGAGAGACAACCGCCACGGCAAATCTCGCCTCACAATTGTCACTTTCAGTCCCCTGTCAAACTTCAGGGCATCAAGATTTTCACGAGATGTCATGAGAAACAGACGCGCGAAGTTTTAGAAGCCATTGCAATCTACGAAAGTGGATGAAGATGCATCATGGTGCCAACTATACTTCTGACGGAAAAAGAATTCGTGCGCGGGAAAAGCAATCTGGTAATCAGTGAGCAATGTATTCGCTAACCACTGCTCTTAATATGAAATAAAAGGTTAAATAAACGTTCAGTTACAAGTATAGTGGTGTGCGGTTCGTATTTTGTCATCGTACAAGCATTTGGTTAGCATAACTGGTCACCCTTTTCAGTCTTCTGCACAAGTGCGGTACCGACTACTACATTGCTTGCGTCGGAGTGTACTTCTGTTTCGACGTATTCGTCGAAATGCGCAAGTAACGCGGCGTCTCCAGGCACCGTTTTAGTTCTTCAAATGCTTCCCCTGCGCCGTTTCCCACTAGAACTCGACATCGGCCCTAGTAAGGTTAGTTAGTTGCTATGCGATTAGAGCGCAGTGTTTGAAGAACCGCCTGTAATAGGCGCACAGGCCGAGAAATCGACGCACGGCCTTCTTGTCCGCGGGTGGCGGGAATATAGCAATGGCGGCTGTCTTCTGCGGATCAGGGGCGTATTCCGAACTTGCTTATCACGTAACCCAATAACGAGAGTTCCTGTACGTGAAGTGGCATTTTTCTGGCTTCAGGAATAGTCCGGAGGTCTTCATTGCTTGAAGTATAGCTGCAAGGCGCCGGACGTGTTCGAAGAAGTTTGAGAAAAAATACAACGACGTCGTCCAAGTACACGAGGCAAGTCTGTCACTTCAAGCCTGCCAGTACTGTATCCATAAGGCGCTGGAAGGTCGTGGGGGCGAAGCAAAAACCAAAAGGCATCACGTTGATCTCGAACAGGCAGTCTGGTCTTATAAAGGCAGTGTTTTCTCTATCTCACGCGTCGACTTCGATTTGACAATAGCCTGTCTTGAGGTACATCGACGAAAAGTACTTCCCGTTGTGGAGTCGATCAAGGGTGTCGTCTATCTGTGGGATGGGATACACGTCCTTCGTTGTGATCTTGTTCAGGCAACCATAGTCGACGCAGAAACATAGGATTCCGTACTTCTTCGCCAACACTACGGGAGATGCCCACGGACTCTTGCACGGCTGGATTATGTCTTCGCGTAGCATCTTGTCGACTTGTTTCTTTACGGCTTCGAGTTCTCGTGTCACAACTCGATACAAGCTCGACGCATTCGTTGGGGACTTTCTTCTGTTATGATACGATGTTTCGCGACTCGAGTCTGTCGAATTCTTGACGACGACGAGAAGCAGTCCTTGAGTTTTGAGCTGGCCTTACTTGTGTTTCGGAAGGCTGGGGTTGACGTCGAAATCTGTTTCGGGACCTCGATTTGCCGAAGCAGGCTCGGTATCATCGGAGAGGGCGAAAGCATTGCTGGTGTCCACGAATTACTACATGTAAGCGACCGACGTACCAATTTTGAGGTGCCTATATTTGTGGTTGAAATTTCACAGCAGTACCTTTGCTTTGCCATCACGCAACTCGGCGATGCCTCTTGCCACGCCAGTCTGACGGTTCACAAGCACGTGCTGATCGCCCTCGATGACGCCTTCAAAGTCTGCGGGTGTTTTGGTGCCGACGGAAATGATGACGCTGGAGAAAGGTGGAACGGTGACCTGCTCTTCTATTACATTGAATGCATGGTTCCCCGACGTCGTGTGGGGCGGCAACGCCTTTTCTGAGGTTAGTGTTATTGACTAAGACCTCACATCAATGATGGCGCCGTGTTGACTTAGGAAGTCCATCCCAAGTATCACATCCCTGGAGCAGTGCTGTAGGAGTAGAAATCTTGCGGGTAAATCCGGTTATTGATGGTGACTCTTGCTGTGCTAACTCCAGCACGCATTATTAGATGGCCTCCAGCAGTCCGGATTTCGTGGCCTTGCCAAGCAGCCTTCATTTTCTTCAACTTCGTTGCAAAAGGCCCACTGATGACGGAATAGTCGGCTCCGAGTGTCGACGAGAGCGGTGACGTTGTGGCCGTCGAATAATACGTCAAGGTTACGAGTTTGTCGTCTTTCGTTGCGCGTGGATCACGGCGTCAGATCACGGCTACGTCGGTTTGCTCCGCTGCTTGCAAATGGTGCCTTCAGATCTCCTTCCGGCCGTGAAGTATTAATGTCTGGGCTCCGTCCTACCTCCGGCATGTTGTTCAGATATCGTCGCGGCGTCGTCGTCGGTGTCGATGGAGGATCTTCGGTAGTTCGTCGTACAGCAACCGCACCTCCATCGGTTGCGGCCTTTAGTTTTTCGGGTAAGAGCTTGAAGATCGGCCCGAGAAGGGCCGGCGTACTGCCTGCGATGCGTTGAGGTGTAGCGGCCTGCCTGCGGCTAACGGTGAGGTGGTTGGGGTGTCCATTGCGCTCCTGCGAGGCAGTCGGCAATATCACATGTCTGTTCGCCTGGCTCCGGACGTGACGGTTTTACGGCGAAGCCACGCAGGCCCATCTCGTGGTAATGGCAGCGGCGGTACGTGTGGCCGGCTTATCCACAGTGCCGAAGAGTTGAAAGGCGGGCTAGCTGGTATAGATTCATAGTGAAATATTGGCAACGCAAGCTAACGCGACACACAGGACACAAACAAGCGCTTGTTTGTGCCCTCTTTCTGTGTCCCGTTAGTTTGCGCTGATAATGTTTCACTATGATTCTCCACAGTGATGGCATTGTGGGCGGTGGTGCATAGTGGGCGGTCCCTCGGAGCGTAGCGCTGGCCAGCAGGTGGACCAGATGGCGTCGGTGGTGGCGGTGTCTGGCGGCAGAACTGCGTGGTGCAGCGTCCTGACATGGGCGTGGAGAAGCATTGCGGCGAACTGCAGCGGCGTAGCTCATAGCTTCCCGCTGAGGCTGCGGTGCTTTGGGAATTCCGAGCGAGTGCCGAACTTCCTCGGCCATCAAGGATTACTACGACGAGAAAAAACGACTGGGCTCCTTGGCCGACCTTAAAGAGTGCCACATCATTTCTGGACTGACTGACGGTGTTCCTCCTGATGTGGAACTGGCGCTCGCCGGACTGTCTTTCAACTCGTCATCACAGTGGCTCGCCACTGCCCAATGGGTCGAGACATATTTAAGACGGGTGAGAGGAATTTCCGTTACTCGTACTCCTAGAGCTGCACGTCTCTTCAGCAGACCGCAGCAGCCAACATTGACTTCTCGACCGCGTGTCCCACAAAATGAATGCAGATATTGCTCAGCTGCTGGTTTCCCGTGACAGTTTCATTGGCACAACGAATGTCCGCGCCGCGGCAACGTGTCCGCTATTGAGACTAGACCGGGAAACGATGAGAGCGACCCAGAGTTTCATTAATACAGTTCGATGCTCTCATCAACGGAAGGCCAGTAACTGCAATTCTTGATACAGGAGCAACAATTACTTGTATCAGTAAAGATGTGTACAAAGAGCTCAAGCTTCAGTTGATGAGAGACTCCAGCATCATGGTGCAGCAAGTTACTTCAAGCATTCGAACTTTTGGTCGCGTAAACATTCAATTTCAAATTGAGAATGTCACAAAGAAAGTTTATGTACACGTTCTGCGAGGTATGAGTGCCGAACTTCCTCGCGGGCATTGTCGGTGATCGAGTCCACTTGAGGCTGCGGTGAAGGTAACAGCTTGCGCAGCACCTCCCGCACGACAATTCATATGGTCCCGCGCAGGTGGTCAGTGCTGAGGTCATGAGCTTCGGTGTAGTTGGTTGCTGATTAGCTGCGGTTGTACTGCCTTGTCCACATCTCAAGTGCATTATCGATTGTCGTGGCCTCGGTAAGGAATTCGTTGGCAGTTTTGGGCGGGTTGCGGACAGGTGGCGTAAAAAGCTCTTGCTTAACACCTCGCATCAGAAACTCGAGCTTCTTCTCAGCCATGGAGGGATCGGCATGACGGATTATGGCGGATCATTTCTTCGGTGTACATCCCGACGTTCTCGTTTGGGATCCGCACAAGCCTTTCCAGCAAGGTTTCGGCCCTTTGCTTGCGGACGACGCTCGTAAAGGTGTCCATGAAAGAGGCACGAAAAGGTCCCCAGGGCGTCTGGGTGCCCTCTCGGGTCTCGAACCATGTTCGAGTGGCATGTTAGAAGGTTAAATACAGGTGCCGCAGCTTGTCCTCGCTGATACAGGCGTTCAAAACGGCGACTCGGTCATATGCTTCGAGTCAGCTTGCCGAGTCTTCAAATGACAATTCGAGGAAGGTTGGCGGCTCCTTGGGCTACCGGAGAAGGATCGGTGCAGGCTGCATGGGGGTGGTCATCGTACCTGCGGTCGATGTCGGCATCTGGGGCTGCGTGGCTTTTTAGGAGCGAAGCTCCTTACGGCGAGACCTGGCCGGTTGTCGAGCGGCGTCGGCCGTCGGTCGTCGATCGTCAACCATCCTCTGTACCCCGTAGTGTTCCCTTATCGTACAATAGAGGGCGCTGTCCCATAGACATGCATGCAAACTGCATTTGGGTGACGATATACTAGATGGCGCTGTACGCATTCCACTTCTCATCTCATTTCCGAGAGGGCACTGTCCCATAGACATGCGTACAATATGGCGGTTGGGTGAAGGTACGCTAGATGGCGTTGGCGGTGCAGCTGCTCTCCAATTTTTGGGGCGCCCTCACCCTCTCCTCTTCTACGCTTCCCCCTCTCTTCTACGGTCCCCCCCCTCTCTCGTCTCGCCACGCCGACGCAGCCAGCGCCTGCTAGCGAGTTTCTTGATTGAAAAAACCGACTGCTCGCGCTGCACAACCGTTCACTGACCACCCCGTATATATAGACACTGGATTTTTATTTCGAAGGTAGCGCCTGTGTGAGATTTCTCCTGTGCGTGATTAAACAATAAAAATTCACAGCGTACATGTAACAATAAAATTGAGCTGCAAGTCGCCATGACTCTCATCGACCCTTTAGTATAAACGCGCCCGATCTCACGTCGTTGATGATGTACTGGGCAGAATTCACGGAAGATTCACGGTTTACCGATGAACCTCCGGAGCTTTGCCCACTCATCACATTTCACTCCGTGGATATGCTGTGAATTGTCCTCGTAACGGCTTGCGCTTTTGTGAGCGCTTCGCGCGGGAGCCTGGTACATGAACAAATCACCACCTCCACCAGATGTCACGTGGTCGTGATGTTGACGAACGCAGTAGCAGCGTGTCCGAAATGAAACTCTTTATTTGGCCGAACTTGAGGCCGGGAAAATGGAAAGTGGAACTACAGCAAACAATGCGCGCTGTACACTGATATAAGCGAACAGAGCGTCGGGTGTTGATAAGTTGACATGCGGCAAAGCACGTCAGTATTTATACATGTATCATAGAAGATTCTAGCGTTATCACAAGCGGCCGCGTAAGTTCCCGAACTAACTCTACTGTTCGCTTTGGGGACGTAATCTAATCGGAAGGTTCTTAGATTATCTAGACAGTTTACAGTCATTCGGGCGCACTTTGTGCAAGGCAACAGTCACATTGTAATGGGGCGGTAACTTGAAAGTAGAAAAAAAGAACACGTTGTTGTTGTTATCCTCTGAACATGGCTCATACCCATTGGAGGGGCTTGGCCGTGTAGCAATATATATGATTACAAAGGATGCCCTAGTGGGAGACTATCATATATTTTTGACCACAGGTCGGCAAAATAAAGGGAGCTTACTTAGAATTCCTTAAAAGAAATGTGTTTTTTTCCCCTTAACAGTCACTCGGACTCACACCCACCAAAGTTTTGCCGAAGGGGACTCATCCAGACTAAGACTCATGAATTTTTTGTCAGCCAGATTTCCGGACTCCCACTCACGAAATTATGCTTAAGCTGAGTGACTCGGACTCAGATCCACCAATATATATCTCAGCTGGTGTCACTCGGACTCACGGCTCAATCGGAGTCTGAGTTATTCTGAGTGGATCGACTCATGAGTGGCTTTGGCGACCTACATTGCCACTCGATATTTCTTTTTTAGATGTGAAGCATCTTATGGCGAAGCTTAATCCGGTGGTGGTGGTGTGCCGCGTGACCACCCTTACTGCGCATGCGCAAACCCTTTCAAAAAAATCTCTCTCCTCTAGGCATCCCTCCCCGCGGCAACCACACCCTCACTGCGCATGCGCCTCTCCTCCTCTCTCCCCTCCTACGCTCCCCCCGTAGGGAACCATCTACGAATGGTTCCCTTTAGCGGGAGATGGTGTAATTTTGTTTATTTTTAGTGGGCTAGTGTGCTGAGCAGTCGCATTTGTCCTATTTCTGTGGCACATACGCACTCTAGTAGTTTTGCAGCAGTTGCGGCAGAGTTGTTATGGTCGATGTTCCACGTGCGTCGTACACAGCAAATTATCATCATCATGAATCGGCATGCGCTCTCTTCGTCCTTTGCACTAGAGGTGTGCACGGGCTTCGGGTAGCCCGAAAGCCCGACGTCTTTTCACCTCGGGCCCGGGCCGGGCTCGGGCCGGGCTCGGGCCTGGTGAAAAGCCCGAATCAAGCCAAAAATATAGATGATGTGCCGGAACTGTCCTTGTTCATTTGTGTGCTTTCTTTTGAGGGAAAGAGTACACTTTTTGTGAAAAAAAAATATTTGTTTTATCATTTTTTTCTGAGCTTGGGCATATATGGGTTAATTAGCTGAAATTCACGGCTTTTAACACTAAGGGTTGAGGGAACAGCGCAGATACGTACTAGAAGTCAAAGAACTGGCAAACGTTTCGTAAATGCTTTGTTTTTCAGCTTATACATATTGAAAATAAAAAGAAAAATGAGGGGAGGAGGGCACTTATCTCGAGTCATGTACAATAATGTATTAATAATTTTTGGGGTGTCACGTACCCTCACCCCAAAGCCCGAATCCATGGACAACCTTTTGTTTCTGCACAATAATTTGTGAATGGTTTTGCACTCAGGCGGCCTCGACTTTTATCAACAATTAAAAAAAAGGAGCTACAGGGAAGGACGGCACGCTTTTTTCTTAATAGATACATTTTCATTTTTCTGTTGCCATGTGGTTTATTGCGTCGTTGATCGAGTCGGGCCGGGCCTTGGGTATGACACGCCGGGCCGGGCCAGGGCGGCCCGTCCTCTATACATCATCGGGCCGGGCTGGCCCGCCTCCGGCAAGCATCGGGCCCGGGCCGGGCCGGGCCGCGAAATTGCGGCCCGTGCACATCTCTACTTTGCACTTCATCTTCTGCTTCGCGCCCGCGACAGTTTGTCCAGCGGGGGATGGCATGACCCTGATGGGTGAGAGAACGAGTACAGAGGAAGACAAACAAAGAAAGAGAAAAGTAAATGCAGTGAAAGACAAACTTATGGCGAAAAAAACATGGCTGGTCCCTCCGCCATAGGAATCGGTATAACACGAAAGTAAAACGCGTCTTCGCAGAAGTAGTGCTTATTGCGTAGCGATATATGAGAGCTTGTACAATGTCTCTTGGTCTTTGACAGCTATAGCACCGTTTGACTTGGACACACCCACGTTGACGCCTAGTGGCAAATCTCCATCGCGACGACCAACGCCCATGGTCAAGAATTACCGTTGTTGTCGCTGAAGTTGTCAACATGATACACCTGGATACAGCGTATCGTGAATCCAGCGCAAAAACACCAACAAGCACGTAATGAACACTGGCACTCGATATGCGCGTCTTCAAAGAAAGGTGGTACGGTGTTCGCGTCTGAGTAATAAGGTAACCTACTCCTGTGCTCATGCATACACTACCACGCTGGGCTTCAGCAACGCGGGAGGCAGCGGTTCGTAGCTTGAGCCGCGAGCACGCGCAGGCGTTCTACGTCCTGCTGGTCTCTGTCTCGCTCCACGAAGGCACGACATTCGCCCGTTCGACATCGCTGCCTTGCGGCAGCGCTCACTGCAGCAGTTTCATTAGTCGGTGCTATCGCACCCGAAGTAGCCGTCGGCGAAACAACGTTGGTGCATGTGGAAGATGCTCTACTCCGACAAAGAGCCGTGACACGCTAACACGAAGCTAAAGGCAAAGAACATAGCTACATCGGTGACTCTCGGATGCTAGCGCTTCCAATGTTTTTCACTGTTATCGGCACGCAGTTAAAGTATGGCCTCCGAGAGTAAGCGCCGGTGGGCAATCTCTGACGCCATGCTTTAACTGCGTCGTCTACTAATCGTTCGCTATCGGCGCTAGTAGGCCTAAGTGTCATGCCGCATTACTTCTCTTCGCCGCTCACAGGCGGCGACACCGACCAGCCACGCCTAAGCCACGCCAACAGAGAGCACCATGCGAAAGAGAATGTGCAAGACATATAAGGCGCGTTGGCAGGTTGCGCTCCAGCTGCGTCGGTGGCTTAGTCGGTAAGAAACCGGCCGCCCTTCGTCGCGGACCAAGGAGTCAGAGGTTCGATTCCCATTGTTATAATGATTTTTTCTTTCTCATTTGGTAGCGTTAATTATATCAACGTCATATCCGTAACAAATATGCTTGGTGGACCCCGGCATAAAGCACTTTCGTGTTAAAAAACTGATGGTGACGTGGTACTGCAACCCGTGTCCCAGCGATCCGAAGGCCAGCGTCCTAACCACTCTGCTATCCACACCCACTAGCAACAGATAAAAAATTTGCTGATAGAAGTTATACGTATTTCGTATACCTCAGGGAGTATTGTAGCAAATCATTTTTGCCCGAAAAAAAATTTTTCAACACCGTGGCGCCCCCTCAAAGTTCGCTTGCTTGTATTAAACTGTGCCTAATAGAAACATGCATATAAAAGCCATTTTTTAGTGCCGACCTTCGAAACAGTGCTTACGCTACTACAGAGCGTCTTTTTATTTGTGCTATTCAACGATTACTAAATTTGTGTATTGAAGTGCGATCTACGTATATTCAAAAACCACGAAATTCTTCAAAGTTTGCGATTTTTTTCTTTAACTATTTCCAACTCTCCCTAAGCGATCTTTCACTTAAAATTCTTTTCAGTGAAGTGTACTTTTGTAAAAAGAATGTTTAGGGTTGCAACAGATTAAAAAACACACAGCATATCCACGGAGTGAATGATGATGAGTGGGGCGAAGCTGCGGAGGTTCATCGGTAAACCGTGAATATTCCGCGAATTCTGCGCAGTACATCATCAACGACGTGAGATCGGGCGCGTTTATACTAAAGGGTCTATGAGAGTCATGGCAACTTGCAGCTCACTTTAATTTTACATGTGCGCTGTGAATTTTTTTTATTGTTTAATCACGCACAGGAGACATCTCACACAGGAACTACCTTGGAGGTCGAAATCCAGTGTCTATATATACGCGGTGGTCAGTGAACGGTTGTGCAGCGCGAGCAGTCGGTTTTTTCAATCAAGACGCTGCCGCGACGCTGCCTCGCGACGCTGTTTGCGTCGGTGCCGCGTGGCAAGATAGGGGGGGACGTAGGAGAGGAGAGGGCGATACATATCACGTACTGTCACAGAGCATTGTCTCATTATAACAGCGCCATCTATCATCTTTAATCATCAACGTATACGAAAAACCACAGACGCCATCTAGTATATCGTCACCCAACTGCAGTTTACATGCATCTCTATGGGACAGCGCCATCTATTGTAGGCTAAGGGAGACGCTACTAAACCACTGACGCCATCTAGTATATCGTCACCCAACTGCAGTTTGCATGCATCTCTATGGGACAGCGCCATCTATTGTATGCTAAGGGAGACGCTACTGGCTACTCAGGATGCATCGACAACCGAGAACCGCCCAGGTGATGCCATGAGGAGCTTCGCCCCTAAAATACTCCTGCCAAAAGTTGTGAAATCAGTGAAGATATGCGATTTGTCGCAAATTTGACCCTATTTTTCGCACTGATGCAGTCCAAATAATAATCCGGCTCTTCCACGGCGCAGCCAAGCATGCGGCGCAGGGCCCCCCTGCCGGAGAGGGGGGTTCACTGCAGCGTCCGCCCACCCTGTTAAGTCAATGTACGGGCACACTTTGCGCACCCCCTCTTAGTTGACTGGGGGGGGGGGGGGACACCCCTCCGTGAGCACGCCTATGGGCATAGCCTCCCTCGGCTCAGCGCGCGGTGACTCATAACAATTTAACCAAAATTGAATGAACAAATTTGTAATTACGGCCATCATGTATATATATACAATATTAAATAGATCTAACAGAAAATGATGCCAAGGAAAGTATAGGGGATGTTAGTAGAAGTAATTGTAATGTAAATGTGAAGAAAGAAAAATGGACGCAAAGATAACTTGCCACCGGCAGGGCCGAACCTGCGACCTTCGAATGACGCGTCCGATGCTCTACCACTGAGCTACGTTGGCGGTCATCCCTCCGTCCACTTTAGAGGGTATATATGCGCATTTAAACGTGGGAGCATCAATCAGCGCCGCCTGTTGCCATTGCGGTGAGTGTGGAACACTCTTTTTGCCTGTTTGGCGTCACGGTAGCACGTGATCTTATTACGAGCAGGCAACTGACTAATAATCCCTCGCATACTACCTAAAGGCACCAAGTCTGCCAGATAGAGACCCTCGCTATGAATGAAGGAAAGAAGTGCAAACTTAAGGGCGCGTTTGCTTTGTCAAACACAATATTAATTAGATCTAACAGACAATGATGCCAAGGAAAGTGTAGGGGACGTTATTAGAAGTAATTCTAATGCAACTGTGAAGAAAGAAAAGTTGACGAAAAGATCACTTGCCACCGGCAGGGAACGAACCTGCGACCTTCGAATAACCCGTCCGATGCTCTACCACTGAGCTATGGTGGCGGAACTACTTCTATATATATATATATATATATATATATATATATATATATATATATATATATATCTATATAGGAAGGTACTTGAGATACGACGTACGTTTCAGCACAGTTTCATCCAACGTTTCGGCCGTAGGACCGGCCTTCGTCTGGGACGAAGGCCGGTCCTACGGTTCCCAGACGAAGGCCGGTCCTTCGGTTCCCAGACGAAGGCCAGTCCTACGGCCGAAACGTCGGAATAAACTGTGCTGAAACGTACGTCGTATCTCAAGTACCTTCCTACAGTCTCAGGGCCTGCGTGATACTTCCTATAGTCCTATCATCATCATCATCATCATCATCATCAGCCTGTCTACGCCCACTGCAGGACAAAGGCCTCTCCCATGTTTCGCCAATCAACCCGGTCCTGTGCTTTCTGCTGCCATGTTATACCTGCAAACTTCTTAATCTCATCTACCCACCTAATTTTCTGTCTCCCCCTCACGCGTTTGCCATCTCTTGGGATCCAGTCAGTTACCCTTAATGACCAGCGGTTATCCTGCCGACGCGCTACGTGCCCGGCCCATATCCATTTCTTCTTCTTGATTTCAACTATGATATCCTTAACCCCCGTTTGTTCTCTGACCCACTCTGCTCTCTTCCTGTCTCTTAAGGTTACACCTATCATTTTCCTTTCCATCGCTCGCTGCGTCGTCCTCAGTTTAAGTTGAACCCTCTTTGTAAGTCTCCAGGTTTCTGCTCCGTAGGTAAGTACCGGTAAGATGCAGCTGTTATATACCTTCCTCTTGAGGGATAGTGCTAGGCTACCATTCATGATTTGATAATGCTTGCCGAATGTGCTCCATCCCATCCTTATTCTTCTAGTTACTTCACTCTCATGGTTCGGCTCCGCGGTTACTACCTGTCCTAAGTAGGCGTACTCCTTTACAACTTCCAGTGTCTCGCCACCTATCGCAAAGCGCTGTTCTCTGCCAAGATCATTCCACATTACTCAATCAGCCAGAGGACCAGGCAGGATTTCGTACAGGCTTCTCAACAACAGACCATATTCATACTATCAATCAGGTGATAGAGAAATGCGCGGAATACAACCAACCCCTATACATAGCCTTCATAGATTACGAGAAGGCATTTGATTCGGTTGGAGACATCAGCAGTCATGCAGGCACTGCGGAATCAGGGCATCGACGAAGCCTATATAAACATAATGGAAGAAATCTACAGCGGATCCACAGCCACTATAGTCCTCCATAAAGAAAGCGACAGAATCCCAATAAAGAAGGGCGTACGGCAGGGAGACACGATCTCTCCAATGCTATTCACCGCGTGTTTACAGGAGGTTTTCAGGGCCCTAGATTGGGAAGAATTAGGGATAAGAGTTAATGGTGAGTATCTCAGTAACCTGCGATTCGCTGATGACATTGCATTGATGAGTAACGCGGGAGACGAATTACAGCTTATGATTACTGAACTGGATACGGAAAGTACAAGAGTAGGTCTGAAAATTAATATAGTACTATATATATATATATCTATATATATGCAAGGAAGGGACGACGAAACTTTCATGAAAGCGTCTTTACTGAACGTTTTCGGCTGGTGGACCAGCCAAAAACGTTCAGTAAAGACGCTTTCATGAAAGTTTCGTCGTCCCTTCCTTGCATACAATACGTCGGGTCCAGCGTGAATGACGTTCAAAGAATCCGGTATATATATATATATATATATATATATATATATATATATATATATATATATATATATATATATATATATATATATATATATATATATATATATATGTGTGTGTGTGTGTGTGTGTGTGTGTGTGTGTGTGTGTGTGTGTGTGTGTGTGTGTGTGTGTGTGTGTGTGTGTGTGTGTGTGTGTGTGTGGAAGGGCTAAAGGCCGTTTCACGCAGGCCCTGATCTTTTAGGAAAGTATTTGAGATACGACGTATGTTTCAGTACAGTTTATTCCGACGTTTTGGCCGTGGAACAGGCCTTCGTCTGGGCATACAGCACATAAAATATCACGCAGTTATGTATGCCAAAGATCGCGGGCCCCCCAAACACATGTTCAAGCATAATGAACAAGGCAACTCTATATAAGAACAACGAATTTTTTCATCGATCAAAAATATATATATAGCACAGTGTGATATCACCATATGTCAGTCATTGACAAGTGAAGTGGCTTAACAGGGCACATGTGTACATAGCGGCAGCAATACGGATAGCATAAGTGTTTTTAAATGCGAATGCATTTCTTAGTCGGGCTATGTCAAGCATCCGGCGTTGTCCGGCGGCGGGGTCCGCGGGGAGGAGAATAGGTTGAGGAGGTGTCCGCGCGCCGGCAGGTGTTATCGCTCCGCTCTCACTCCCTCTCCCATAGCAACAGCTGCGAGCGCGCGCGCTTATCCTCGCCCCTAGCAAAGTGGAGAGGAGGAGCGCGCTCTGGTGTGTGAGGGCGCTCGCATCGCGGGAGCTCGGCGGAGCTCCCACGATAAAAACAAAAAACAGGCGCTGCGCCGTGCTCCCGACCGGGCTGCAGAAATTAGGCGCCTTTTCCTTCTTCGAACCACAACCACCATATATAAATGGAGTGAAGCACGCGCGAAATGCATTCGCATTTCCCCACGATTCCCCTTCGGGGAGGTGGGGGGCATTTTTTACAAAAACAGTAGTGACAGTCGGTTCGTGAAAAATACGCGTTCAAGATGACAAACGTAATAAAAAGTATGTAAAAAATAATAATAATGGTAGTATTGCCGACGAAATCGCTCAGACAGTGAAACAAACAATAACAGAAACAGAGCGGATACATTGAGCACGGTTACAAAATTTCTTGCTTCACTTTCTACATTTTCAGCAGAGCGCACTCTCAGAGGGGAATTCCGCTGTCATCATACTCGGTTGTTATAATGCAGCCGGCTAGCGTAAACTTGTTGTTACTATTGAGCAAGATAACTTACGCGGAAGGAAGACACGTCAATGTACCTGCGTTTTCATTGATACCACCCGCTAGAGTATTGAACTTGAATATTCAATCAATCAATCAATCAATCAGTTTATTTTTCATAACAAAATAGAGTACAGTGTGTAATATTTCTACAGTGCGGACCCCAGAACTCAACATGAGTTGTGGAAGGGGTCCGTATGACAGATAGTGTTATATATATCCGTGTGAAAAAAACTTATACATACGTGTTATCGAAACAAAACAAATCGTTATACATTGCGTAAAAGTAAACTAAACTAGGCACAATGCAAAAAAGAAAAAAAATTCAAAAAACCAAAAGAAAAAAAATCACAGCATATCCGCGGAGTGAATGATGATGAGTGGGCGAAGCTCCGGAGGTACATCATTAAAGACGTGATGGTGGTTGGTGGCATGTGGTCAAACGATATGCATGGGAGACCATATCGCGATGCCATGTGTTGTATGGCATCGCGATCGTCATCGTCATCAGCAGGTGGCTACTACATAGTGGGTACATTCCATGTCCCCACTATGATGACGCTGCCCTTATGGCAGCGTCATTCCCATGTGTTGTATGGCATCGCGATCGTCATCGTCATCAGCAGGTGGCTACTACATACAAGGGACGCACGACCGACAGGCTAAGGAGCTTCGCCCCTAAAAGAACAAAAGGCTGAACGGTGCACTATTGACGAAAGGAAACGAAGCTTTCTTGAATTTAGGAATTACAAAGGAAGTGCCGGCGCAAAGAGTTAGAAAAATTCTGAATGGATGATGAAGTTATTTCTGTAGGAAGTGTATTCCAAAGACTGGCTGCAGTATTTATAAAAGAAAATGCTCCATAATTTGTGTGTGCACGTGAAACTGTTAACAACGTTAACAAAGAGGAACGTGTTGGATACTGTGTAATATGTCGATGACATTGAACTGACGGACTGTGTATGATATTTTTTAGAAATTTGTACGTAAGAATTGCAATGTGGAAACGAATGTGATAATGCAGCATTAAAATATTTAATAGGGGATAAGCAAATGATATACTCAGTAGGCCGGGTAAAACAGATTATTCGTAAAACTGTATTTGTGATGTTGGATACGTAAGTCCGTAAACTTAGATACAATATGACACATATGATTCAACAAAACTACGGTAAAAGATCAGAATGGTGCGTAGTGGCAAGCGATACCATAATGTATAAAATATTGGTACATTTTTCTAAATTTTCCTAGTTACATCTTGCACATGATTGTGCCACGTGAGATGATCATCTATCAGTAATCCTAAGTATTTTGTCTGACTAACTTTTTCTAGAACAACTCCATTAAAAAGCAACTTTCCGTCCTTACTAAGTGGCGTATTTTTAGCAGAGAAAATTATAAAATTGCTTTTAGTAAGATTTGAAATTAATTCATTTATGTGTAACCAGTAGGAGAGCCTGTTGAGAGTGTCATTAGCTTTTTGGTACAAATCTTTCTCAGTCTTAGCCGCTATGAATATATTTGTGTCATCCGCGTATAAAACACATTCTTCCAATATGTACGATTGCAGATCATTTATGAATACAATGAACAAAAAAGGACCTAATATTGACCCCTGTGGGACACTTGTACTAATGGTTTTTTTATCAGAACTTCGTCCATTGATGCACACCTACTGTTGCCTATTCGAGAGGTAGCTTTCTATTAACTTGTTAGGAGTGCCACGAATACCGTAGCGCTCTAGTTTCTACAGCAGTTTCTTGTGATTAATAACGTCGAATGCTTTAGTTATTTGATAAATATGCTAAGGTGAAGAGCTTATTTTCAATAATTTGCCTAATTTTTTCCGTTAAGGTCAGCAAGGCTCGTTCTGTACTTTTCGCTTTGAGGTAGCCATATTGTGCGCTTCAAAAAAGTTTGTTCTTTTCAAAATGAGAGCTGATTCGCTTAAGAAGTAGTTTCTCGATTACCTTAGATAGAGGGGAAAGCAAAGTAATGGGCCGGTAATTTTCGACGAGCAGCTTGTATTTTTTTTAAATACTGGTATTACTTTGCCAATTTTTAAAGCTATTGGAAAGACACCAGATGAAAACGCTGTGTTTGTTATATCGGCTAATGATTCCACAATAAAATTCACAGATTTTTTCAACAGGGCTACAGGTAAGTCACCATGTCCTACAGAATTTGTGTCATTTAACGATAGCACAGCACTTCGGACCTCAGTAGAATCAGTAGGCGCCAGATAAAAAGAACTATTGTGATGCTCTATTATAGGTAAATCATCAGTCTTTGAAAGTTCACAGGTTGTTGTTTTGAGGTAAGCTCTGCAATAACCTCAGTGAAGTAAATATTAAATTTTTCCGCCAGCGCATATGGCTCCGTTATTACAGTGCTACCATCAGTAATAGCTATCGCTTCACTTTGATGTGTCACATTATTCATTGCAGAGCTTAAAACTTTCCACGTTTTAGCAGCATTATTAGCGGCATGAATTATTTGTGAATGATAATAATCTGCCTTCCAAATATGTAATAACTTTTCTATACGTTTCTTATATATTTTGTATCTCATTTCCAAGTCTATTCTATAAGGATAGAGCTTAAGTTTTTTATGTAGATTATTATTATGATTTATGGACTTCAATAGGTCTTGCGTAATCCATGGCTTTCTCTTTAGACCTTATCTACTACTGGATACCATAGTGCAAGAGCTGCTCATGTGGTCATGAAATGTGTTTATAAAAGCGTCAAGCTTTTCGTCAGTAGTAATGGCGCTAAAACGGTATCCCATGTTTCTAAACCTAATTGGGATGTTATGGCTTTGTAGTCATATTTTACGCACATATTTTTCATTCCTAGAAGAGAATGACGAAGTGGACGCAGTGGAGACAGGCATATGGTCTTTTATGTCAGCAGATATTGTACCACTTGTAAAGGCACAGCATGGATAATTAGTTACTATGTGGTCTAATGGTGCGTGCTTGTTACCACTGTATCGAGTTGGCGTATTTATTAGTTGGGTTAGACCATGAGACGCCAAAAGATCGAAGTACTCGCGAGCTATGCTGTTTTAGGGGCGAAGTTCCTTAGGGCGTGGGTCTGTCCTTCCTCCGATGTTTGTAGCCACCTGTTGTTTCTGAAGTGCTCACTAGATGGCGTATGTCTACATGTAAGAGTTTCAATACGAATCCCGTTCCTGGATGACGCGAGTTGACGCGCCTCTCAACGGATGCGTGCGATTGTTCTAGAAGGTTCGATTTAGTGCGACGGCGTACCGCTAGGTGGTGTTATAATACTAAAAGGCGCTCGCTGTTGGCGCGCTTTCTCTTTCTCTCGGAGTCGCCGGATGGAAGTGAAGGCTGCGGAGCGGAGGGCACGGAAGGCGGCGGCAGCGCGCGCTCGCAGGCAGAATCCCGAGCCGAGAGCCCTCGAGGCCGAAGCTTCTCGCCAGGCTGCGCGACGGCGGCGCGAAGACCCTGCCGTTCGCGAACGTGAGGCATCGGCACTGCGGCGACGGCGCAAAGATCCCGCTGTACGAGAACGAGAGGCGGTAGCGGCGCGAAGCGGACTTCAAAATGTGAGGAACAGGGAATCAGCGCGAAAGCGCGCGTATCGACAGGCAGATCCCGAGGCTGGAGAGCTTCGCTCCATCATCCTCATTCACCCGGTGGATATGCTGTGACTTTTTTTTTTGTCAGAGGTATCAATTTGGAGGTCACCTGTGATAAAAATGTTAGTTTCATTGGTTACGTGTTTTGTGAGAAACAATTGTATTGCTTTAAGGAAATCTTCCCTTCGGTTCTGTGGGGATCTGTATATTACTCCCATAAGCGTGGTTTTTGTTTTATGTAGTACACAATGAACTGGTGTGGCAATAGGAGGGATTTCTATGAAAAGTGATTCACACCACTCCGTTGTAAAACATAGGTCCTGCCGTACTTTATACTTGATGCTGTCTTTAAGGTATAGAGCTACCCCTCCATGCAAAGAAGCTCCTGTTGTGGATCACCGACTTTCTAATTCAAGGTTGTAACCTGGGATATCGTAGTTAACACATGAAGAATCTCTGTGCCATGTTTCGGGTAAACCAATATGTCAAATGAATGTCGCAAATTGACGCATAAATGGACAAATTCATCACAATGACATTGGACACTACGAATATTTAAGTGCATAAGAGAGAAACCAGGCGATTGCGGAATTTGGTATTTAAATGTTTGTGGCGAAATCAAACAAACAGACATGTCGAGCAGTGACGATAATTACTCATTATGACCCTCCGTAAATATAAGAAGGTCTTCCTCTGACTTAATTTTGTGTACTGCACTTGATGCATTCTGACGGGCTTTTATCGCACATTGATCCGTCCACAGAAATCGCCATTCATATGCTTGCTCAAGTTTCAAGGCAGCAGAGAAAAGGGCCTTGTTCTGGGGACTTAAGTACTCATTGAAGTAGATGTTCAATGGCTCACTGCATAAACCAATCTCCTTAACTGTGAGCGTTGCTTTACGCACTTTTAATTGAAGTTTATTCTTTTTGCCACGGAAAAGGAACCGAGCTACAATGTTATTTGCTTTCGGGTTATTTGGTGTGGGAATCCTGTGGACAGTGTCAATATCTGACGGTTGAACTTGACATTTCACTTTCATTCAAAATTCTACACAGCACTTCGACCAAGTTTTCATCTTTAGCGTTTGGGACTCCCCTGATCTCTATATTGGTAAGACGAGAGTATTGCTCCATCTGTTCGACTTGCTTTGTCAATTTGTTGTTCTCCGAGTTCAGAGCATCGTTTCTTTCTTTTAGTGCCTTATTCTCGACGAGAGCGGAGTCAAGCTTCGCGGCAATACCATCATACTGATCACTCACAAATTTCTCTCTTCATGAGTTCACTTACTTTCGCCTCGTAAGCGGTAGCCCTGTTCTCACCCAGAACACGGACTTTCCTTAATTCATCGGCGAACTCTTTGATCTGTCTGGTCATGCCATCCTTTTGTGTGTTGATCTCCTTGATGACCTCTACGTTAGAAGGCATATCGCACGTTAACAGGAAACTGAAGTAACAACACACACAAGAGCAAGAAAAAAAGAAAAAAAACCACAGCATATCCGCGGAGTGAATGATGATGAGTGGGCGAAGCTCCGGAGGTACATCATCAAACACGTGATGGTGGTTGGTTGCACGTGGTCAAACCATGTGCATGTGAGACCATATCGCGATGCCATGTGTTGTATGGCATCGCGATCGTCATCGTCATCACGCAGGTGGCTACTGCGTACTACAAACTAGAACGGACGCACGACGCACGGCATAAGGAGCTTCGCCCCTCGCGATGCCATGTGTTGTATGGCCTCGCAATCGTCATCGTCACCACGGCACACCACATGGAATGTGGTGTGCCGTGATGTGGCGTGCCGAGAGTCATAGCTACTCCCGCCGTCTACACGGGCTTTTTTGAATTTCTCCACTTTGACATTCAGAGCACTGGGCAGAAATCACATTGCGTCACCACCGATCAACGGCCCTCGCAATGCTTTGTTTTAATTAGACAGTCGGATTCCCCCCGGTCCTAGCCAGTTCGGAGTTGGCTGTTTTCTGCCGGCCGAAGCATAAGGAGCTTCGCCCCTCGCGATGCCATGTGTTGTATGGTATCGCGATCGTCATCGTCATCACGGCACACCACATGGAATGCGCTGTGCCGTGATGGCAGCGTCATCGTCATCACGCAGGTGGCTACTACGTACTACAAACTAGGGACGCACGACCCACGGCATAAGGAGCTTCGCCCCTAAAAAAACGAACAGAATTAACTTGGAAAGCGATTCGTATACTACGCAAAATGCAGAAATGAAAGTGACATACCGTCACGTACCTGTAGCAAGAAGAACAACAACGCGAGTGCTGGTCAAGATTCTCTGCGTCGCACGGATCGATTTCTAATGGTCCCCAAGCCGCGGCCGTCCACGTTTATGTAGCTTTCTCCCGGAGGAAGTGACGTCAACCGGATGCTCGCGCAGCCGCTCTGTCATTCATGCCAGGTCAGTCCACATCAGTCAAAACAGCAGGCATGCGTCGGGGGAGGGGGGGGTACAATGCAGCGAAAGTTTGTCGTCAGCAGCCGGACCGAGATAGCTGTAGCATGAACAACATGAGTGCTGGTCAAGATGCTTTGCGTAGCGCGGATTCCCGGAGTTCGCGATCATGATTCGAGCGGAGACCAGATTCAAGAATAGTTGCTTTCATTTGGTCAAAAGCGTGGCAGCAGGCATGCGAACATGTCGTGACAACGGTAGATGAGGGAAAATATTTATATGTGATTTGTGGTTATTAAAGCGTACTCTCAATGGAGTTTCTGTTTGACCAATATATTCTTTTTAACTGGCACCGCATTCCAACACTTACACAATATTGTAGGTGTTGCAGTCAAACTTGCCACGAATCTTTAGACTAAAATCGGAAGACGTGCTTCCTGCGTTTTATGTTTTTTGCATGTGCACAGACACTTTGCATCGGGGTTTGTTGCAAGGGCCGCAGCCACTATCTATACGGGCACCAACTTTAGATGACGTTACCACGTCGCGAAGGTTCTTTGACCGTCATTAAACAACACAAGGTGGGTCAGTAAACATTTTTTTTAAGATGATCACTTTTTGTTCAAATGTTGTGGTGCCGTTTTAATATAGCAGAGACCTTTGGATGTGATGGTGAAAATGTTAGAACAAGATTTGTTTGAACAGAGCTATCGTTCCCTTCACTGCCTTTCAGAATGTTGGCGCAGTTAAGCTGGTCGGCTCGGGCTATGGCATCGTAAAATATTTTTTCCGGGTATTTTTTTTAACCTGGGAACTTTTGAGCCTGTTAAAATTTCCAATGAAGTCTGTACGGTCAGTGCATAATCGTTTAAAACGATGAGCGTGGCTATAGGGACTTCCTGTTTTGCAATGTCGGGGTTGGCCGCTCTGATGCAGAAGTTGAATTCGCGCAGTGGGCTTGCGGAAGAGCTTTGTGGCAAATTGTCTTTCGTAAATAGTGACTGTTACGTCAAGACAATTTACAGAAGTGCGCTAAAAATGGTGCGAGATCTTAATAGTCAGTGAAAATGATTAAACTCCTGAGTGAAACCAAGCAGAGTTGCTTCGTCGTGAGTCCAGATAACAAAAATATTATCAATAAAGCGCCTATAGTAAAGGTATTGAAACTTGGTTTTGCTTAAAAATTCGCATTCCAGAATACCCATCAAGATGTTGGCGTAGCTAGAGCCTGCTTTCGTGCCCAGTGACGTACCGTTAGCTTGTATGTAGTGAATGTTGCTATAATTCAAAATTGTTCATTTGGTGGTCTGGTGGCCGCCGCCACCATACCGCCCACCTGTTGGCCAGCGTTACACCCCGAGGAAGACCGACGTTTGGCGCGCCCCCGACCACCTCCCACTCTGCTACCATTGCGGAGAAGCTGGTCACACTGCCAGTACCGACAGATGGAGCTGCGTGGTTTCGCCATCGACGCGCCTGTCCACAGCGGGGTGAAAGACCTAGCGACATCGCAGACTACCTCGCAGGAGCCCAGTGGAGGCCCCGACGATCTTCCCGATCGCCTTCGCCCGGACGCTACATGTCGCCGCACCGCAGGCAGTACGTCGGCCCTGCTCGGGGCCGATCTCCTAGCCCTTACTCGGAAAACTAAGGGCAGCAAGCGGTGGAGGTGCGGTTGCTGTACGACGAACTACCCAAGATCTTCCGCCGCCGACGACGATGCCGCCACAAAGAAATATAAAGAACCCGTCGCAAGACGAACGGGACCGTGACGTGGAAGAAGACATGACGACGCAACGTGGAACCAGCGGAACAAACCGACGCAGCCGTGACCCGACGCCACGACCTAACCGCAACGCGAGACAACGAACTAGTAACCTCGACGTGCTTATCGACGGCTACAGCGTCACTGCTCTCGTCGATACTGCAGCCGACTATTCCGTCATCAGTGGGCCGTTCGCCGCGAAGTTGGAGAAAGTCAGGACTGCTTGGGAAGGCCCTGAAATCCGGAAAGCCGGAGGCCACCTAGTAACGCCGGCAGGAATCTGCACAGCGAGAGTTTCCATTAACGACCGGATTTATCCAGCGAGCTTCGTCGTCCTACAGCGCTGCTCGAGAGATGTCATCCTTGGTATGGACTTCCTAGGCCTTCACGGAGCAGTCATCAATCTGAGATCCAAGTTGATAACGATATCCACAGAAAAAGCATTACCGCCGCACACGCCGTCAGGAAAGCACGCCTTGAATGTGCTCGAGGACCAACTCACCATTCCCCCCATGCTCCAGCGTCAGCATTTCCGTCGGCACTCAAAAATCAATAGACCTTCAAGGCGTCGTTGAAGGCGACCAGCACCCGTTGATCAACCGCGAGATTTGCGTCGCCAGAGGAATAGCCGAGCTCCGAGGAGGGAAAACATCAGTGATGCTCACGAACTTCAGCAACGAGTACAAGCACGTGAGCAAAGGCACGATGGTTGCCTATATCGAAGAAATTGTGGAAGCCAGCAACGCTTTCACCCTCGCCGAGTCTATCGAAGCTGCTACGACGAACGAAGATCAACTAACCTTCGACGTTAACGCGCGCCTTCCGACGCATAAGCAAGAACCGCTCAAAACCCTGCTCTTGCAATACAAGGACTGCTTTTCATCGTCGTCAAGAGTTCGACAGACCCAGGTCGCAAAACATCGCATCATAACCGAAGAAAGTGCCAGGCCACTTCGTCAGAGCTCGTACAGAGTTTCGGCGCGAGAACGCGAGGCCATAAAGAAACAAGTCGACGAAATGCTTCGCGACGACGTCATCCAGCCTTCAAAGAGTCCTGTGGGCGTCACCCGTGGTGTTAGTGAAGAAAAAGGACGGAACCCTACGCTTCTGCGTCGATTATCGCCGCCTGAACAAAATGACGAAAAAGGACGTGTACCCTCTCCCATGGATAGACGACACCCTGGATCGACTGCACAACGCGAAGTACTTTTCCTCGATGGACCTCAAGACGGGCTACTGGCAAATCGAAGTCGACGAGAGAGACCGAGAAAAGACTGCCTTCATTACACCAGACGGTTTGTTCGAGTTCAAGGTCATGCCCTTCGGTCCTTGATCGGCGCCTGCGACTGTCCAATGGGTTATGGATGCAGTACTGGCTGGCTTGAAGTGGCAAACTTACCTCGTTTACTTGGACGACGTCGTTGTGTTTTCCTCGAACTTCGACGAACACCACGAGCGTCT
The DNA here is from genome assembly GCA_030522465.1 of Rhipicephalus appendiculatus. Taxonomy (NCBI): domain Eukaryota; kingdom Metazoa; phylum Arthropoda; class Arachnida; order Ixodida; family Ixodidae; genus Rhipicephalus; species Rhipicephalus appendiculatus. The sequence goes on along the minus strand of JALIZH010024789.1, from coordinate 12,503 downwards.
TGAATCCGTACTTCAAGCAATCAAGAGCTCCGGACTCACCCTGAAGCCGTAAAAGTGCCGCTTCGCGTACGAGGAGCACCTGTTTTTGGGTCACGTGATCAGCAAGACTGGAGTGCGCCCAGACCCGCAGAAGACAGGTGCCATCGCTGCCGTCCCGCCACCCACCGACAAGAAGGCGGTTGGCCGATTTCTCGGCCAGTGCGCCTATTACAGACGCTTTGTCAAGGACTTTTCACGCATTGCAGAGCCACTAACGCAGCTCACGAAGACTCACGTCGAGTTCCGGTGGGAAACGGCGCAAGTTCAAGCATTCCAGGAACTTAAACGACGACTGCAGACGCATCCGATACTTGCGCATTTCGGCGAATACGCCGAGACGGAAATCCACACCGACGCAAGCAGCGTAGGACTCGGCGCCGTTCTTGTGCAGAAGACTAACGGAGAAGACAGGGTTATCAGTTATGCTAGCCGATCGCTCTCCAAAGCAGAAGGCAACTATTCCACAACAGAAAAAGAATGCCTTGCCATTATCTGGGCTACATCAAAGTTTCGCCCCTACCTTTATGGAAGGCCCTTCAAAGTTGTGAGCGACCACCACGCCTTGTGCTGGCTAGCTAACTTGTAGGACCCTTCAGGTCGTCTCGTACGATGGAGTCTAAGACTTCAAGAATTCGACATTACCGTCGTTTACAAGTCCGGACGAAAGCACTCTGACGCCGACTGCCCGTCCCGTGCCCCCGTTGACCCACCGCCGCAGGACGACGAGGGTGGTGGCTACTTCTTGGGAACATTAAGCACTGATGACTTCGGAGAACGACAGCGCGCCGATCCGGAACTCAGGGGCCTTATGGACTACCTCGAGGGCAAGCGCACCGTGGCTCCAAAGGTAATCAGACGAGGACTGGAGTCGTTTTTCTTGCGGAACGGCGTTCTCCTAAAGAAAAAAAAATTACACCATCTCCCGCTAAAGGAACCATGTGTATATGTGAAGCAATGGGCGCTAATGCTTACATTGGCGATGGCGTTGACGCTGGTGCTCATCGCAGCGTTGCGCAGGACAGAAAACTGGGGAGGCGCAAAGCACGCAGTGATGGAGCGGTGTTTCCTACTGGAACATGCCAATCGCTGCTAATGGGCAATGAGAGACAGAAGACTCCGACTGGACGCAGAGACCCGCAGTCGGCTTTTAGTTAATGCGCACGCTGCGAATTTTTTATCGTTCGACAACGCACAGGGAGAAATCTCCCACCGGCCCCACCTTGGAGGATAAGATCCATTGCCATATATACGGGGTGGCCAGTGAAGGGTTGTGCTGCGCGAGCAGTCGGTTTTTTCAACCAAGAAACTCGCTAGCAGACGCTGCCTGCGTCGGCATCGCGAGGTGAAAGAGGGGGAGCTTAGGAGAGGGGGAAGACGCGCATGCGCAGTGGGGGGTGTGGACGCCGCGGGCAGGAATGCCTAGAGGAGAGAGGGGGCAACGTAGGAGGTGAGAGAGGAGGGAGGCGCATGCGCAGTGAGGGTGTGGTTGCCGCGGGGAGGGATGCCTAGAGGAGAGACAGGGGGAGAGGAGGTTTTTTATTTTTATTTTGAAAGGTTTGCGCATGCGCAGTAAGGGTGGTCACACCGGCACACCACCACCACCACCGGATTAAGCTTCGCCATAAGATGCTTCACATCTAAAACTTCTCGCCACTCCGGGCCGACTCCCTCCTCGTAGTACCTTCAGCGTTACGCCCAGAAGTTCTGCTTGCTCTGCATGACGACCCGACGGCTGGACACCTTGGATTTTCCCGTACGCTCGCGAGGATACAAGAAAAGTACTACTGGCCTCGCCTGACTGCCGACGTCACCCACTACGTGAAGACTTGCCGAGATTGTCAGCGACGGAAGACACCACCCACTAGGCCAGCCGGACTTCTGCAACCCATCGAGCCACCTCGCCGACCGTTCCAGCAAATCGGCATGGACTTACAGGGGCCGTTCCCGACGTCGAATTCCGGAAACAAATGGATCGTCGTAGCAACGGACTACCTCACCCGCTACGCCGAGACAAGGGCCCTGCCCAAGGGCAGTGCCGCCGAGGTAGCAAAGTTCTTCATCGAGAACATCATACTGCGTCATGGCGCCCGAGAGGTCCTCATTACCGACAGAGGTACGGCCTTTACAGCGGACCTAACTCAGGCGATCCTGAGGTACAGCCAAACAAGTCACCGCCGAACCACCGCCTACCACCCACAGACCAATGGCCTCACCGAGCGTCTAAATAAGACCATCGCCGATATGCTGGCCATGTACGACGTCGACGACGCAGATGACGCCGTATGGATTGGTATACGGAAGGACCACGGCAACGACGCTCGACGCCATGTTGCCCAATGTCTCCGACGAGGTAAACGTCGACGTCACCGTCTACCTTCAGCGCGCCGAAGAAGCCAGACAACTCGCCCGTCTGCGCATCCAGAGCCAGAAAAAGACCGACAGCCGTCGCTACAACCTTCGACGACGCCACATGGAATACCAACCCGGTGACCGTGTATGGGTCTGGACGCCAGTTCGCCGGCGCGGGCTTAGCGAAAAGCTTCTTCGACGATACTTCGGACCCTACAGTACAGGTTACTTCGACGTGTCGGCCCACTCGACCAGGAGATTGTCCCTGACGGCATTACGAACCCTCAGCGGCGCCATGCGCGACCTGAAGTCGTTCATGTCGTGCGCCTGAAGCCGTATTACGCGCGTTAGTGAACCTGAGGACTGTGATCTTTGCTTTGTTATTGTAATTTCGTGCTTGTGCTTATTGTTTATTGTACTTTCTTGCTTTATTGTTGTTAATTATTGTTTCATGAATCCCCCCCCTCCGTGTTCTGTTTTAAGCATCGGGACTATGCTTTTTCAGAGGGGGGGCATTGCCACGCGCGTTTAGTATTATAATTATGCTGTATTCGGTTTACGCCCACAAAGACTGTGAGCAATGCTCAGCGGAAACCGGGCCTCATTTTTCTAGAAGCTTCGCGATTATTGTAGATCGTTGTGTTAAGATTGCGCGCAAGACGCGAACACGCCAGCTTATTCCAGAGCTTTCGCTACAACCAGTGATAAGGCTGTAATATTCGATGACACGCGTATAAATGCCGACGCGCTTCACCGCCGGTCAGTTGATGGACGGCCGACGCTCTGTTCGCCGCTATCAGTGCATACCGTGTGTATTGCTGTAAACTAACTTTACGTTTCTCGGCCACAAGTTCGGCCAAAATAAACAGTTTCATCTTGGACACGTCGCCTTCTGCCTTCGTCGACGTCACAACCACGTGACAATACGCTTTAATAACGACTAATCACACGTCAATATTCTCCCTCATTTACCATTATCACATGCCAGCAGCCACTCTTTTAACCAAATGAAAGCAACCATTCTTGAGTCTGGTTTACGCTTGAACCATGATCGCGAACTCCGGGAATCGTATCTGACATTGAAGTTCAATAATCTAGCGGTAGGTATCAATAAGGACGCAGGCACATTGACGTGTCTTCTTTCCGCGTAAGTTATCTTGCTCAACAGTAACAAGTGTACGCTAGCCGGCTTTCTTATAACAACCGAGTATAATTACACTGGAATTCCTCTCTGAGAGTGCGCTCTGCTGAAAATGTAGAAAGTGAAGGAAGAAGTTTTGTAACCGTGCTCAATGTATCCGCTCTGTTTCCGTTATTGTTTGTTTCACTGTCTCAGCGATTTCGTCGGTAATACTACTATTCTTATTATTTTAGATGTGAAGCATCTTATGGCGAAGCTTAATCCGGTGGTGGTGTGCGGCGTGGCCTCCTTACTGCGCATGCGCAAACCCTTTCAAAAAAATAAAAATAAAAAAAAACCTCCTCTCCCCCCTCTAGGCATCCCTCCCCGCGGCAACCACACCCTCACTGCGCATGCGCCTCCCCTCCTCTCTCCCCTCCTATGCTCCCCCCCTCTCTCCTCTAGGCATCCCTGCCCGCGCTCCCACTGCGCATGCGCGTCCCCCCCTCTCTCACCTCTCCTACGCTCCCCCTCTCTCCTCTAGGCATCCCTGCCCACAGCGTCCACACCCCACTGCGCATGCGCGTCCCCCCCTCTCTCTCCTCTCCTACGCTCTCCCCCTCTCGCCTCGCGACGCCGACGCAGGCAGCGTCTGCTAGCGAGTTTCTTGGTTGAAAAAACCGACTGCTCGCGCTGCACAACCGTTCACTGTCCATCCCGTATATATGGCAATGGATCTTCACCTCCAAGGTGGTGCCGGTGGGAGATTTCTCCTGTGCGTTGTTGAACAATAAAAATTCGCATCGTGCGCATTTAACTAAAAGCGCACTGCGGGTCTCTGTCCAGTCGGAGTCTTCTGTCTCTCATTGCCCATTAGCAGCGACTGGCATGTTCCAGTAGGAAACACCGCTCCATCACTGCGTGCTTTGCGCCTCCTCAGTTTTCTCTCCTGCGCAACGCTGCGATAGCGCCAGCGTCAACGCCACCGCCAGTGTAAGCGTTAGCGCCCGCTGCTTCACATCTACACATGGTTCCCTTTAGCGGGAGATGGTGTAATTTTTTGATATACTTTTTATTACTTTTGTCATCTTGAACGCGTATTTTTCACGAATCGTCATTACTGCTTTTGCAAAAAAACGCCTATGCTATTCATATTGTTGCAGCTATGTACACATGTACCCTGTTAAGGCACTTCATTTGTCAATGACTGACTATGGTGATATCACACAGTGCTATATATATATTTTTTGATCGATGAAAAAATTCGTTGTTCTGATATAGAGTTGCCTTGTTCATTATGCTTGAACACGTGTTTGGGGACCCGCGATCTTTGGCATACATAAGTGCGTGATATCTTATGTTCTGTATTTTCCAGACGAAGGCCTGTTCCACGGCCGAAACGTCGGAATAAACTGTGCTGAAATATACGGCGTACCTCAAATGCCTTCCTAGATATACATAAACTGAAGAAGCTTCTTCAATGGGACAAACGTACTTGGTAAGAGCACTTTTGTGTTAATTGGTTGTGGTAATTGGTAAAATGGTTGTGTTAATTTTATTTGCCAATACGTTCGACCGGGAGACCGGTATTCGTCAGGGCTGGTGAGAAAAGGCGACCAATACCGGTCCACTGGTCGAAACAGTGGGCAAATAAAATTAAGACAGCCGCTAAGTTGGCTCTTGTCCTACCATGTATATATATATATATATATATATATATATATATATATATATATATATATATATATATATATATATATATATATATATATATATATATATATATATATATATATATATATATATATATGTGTGTGTGTGTGTTTGTGTGTGTGTGTGTGTCAGGGGCGTAGCCAGGGGGGGGGCTTATGGGGCTTCAGCGCCCCCCCCCCCCAAATTTTTTTCGTATTGTGATGTATCGCCGACCAAAAGAGCTAGCTGCGCCGGAAATCATCCTGAATTTTTTTCTAAAATTGCTTTTTGCAGTCGAAAAGGCCCTTCGGTGTGAACATTGCGGACCCCTGGCGGTCCTGTATCTGGCAGTGCAGCGCATGATACCGTAAGAAATATTCCGCAAAAGAAGGCGTAGTGCCTTGCATTGCCACGTTTGCCATGTCACCGCGAAGGAGTAACTATTGTTGACATGCAGGACGCTGTGGATTAAGATATATAGAAGGGGCCTCCAACAAACCTCAACTAGCGGGCCGCAGTAACGAAATTTAGCCCCACAAGCGCTGGAAGGACAGTGAAAATGGTGGATTCCGGGAGGAGGGGGGGCTAACAGTTTGAATCAAAATATCACCAAACGTTGCCTCTTGAAAGAATAAAGTAATCCTTTCCTGCATGGGTCATTTCAGAAGGGTATTTGAGGTCAGGTCTCGGCAAACATATGGACAATGATATTCAGAATTGCTAAAATCTGGGCGCCGATTGTGAAATATGGAGCTGTCGTTTCACGGTGATGTTGCAACATATCATGAGCGCATGGGGTGCCTCGCGCACACGCACAAAACACTTGAGACCAGTCCCATCTGCGTAGCTAGCTTGAACAAAGAGCTATCATACGTTAGTAAGCAAGAAAATTATGAGAATACTATTTAGCAAATTCGCAAGGCTATTCTGTCTGAAGGCGCGGGCCGCTAGCAAGGGGTCCGCGGGCCGCGTGTTTTGTCCCGGCAATCCACTATATTCTTAGGACAAAAGGCACCTAACAATTTGGGCTCCTAGGGTACGCCGATCCACGGGGTTGCATCGCAATATCAGATTCCCGAGGAACCTGCCGAAATTTTGAACTGGGACGGAACGCCCCCCTAGCTTCCGAAATGCTTAAATCCTGTCCGCGGGTAGGTTACCCCTCTCCCCGCTCACTAATCTGGACTCCTGGCCATCAGGGCCTCGTAGGCAATGAGGCGGCGCGCGCTGCCGCCCGCGCACTCATTCCCCCCGGCCACTGCCTCGCCCAGCGATGAACCCTGTGATCCAGAATAGAACGCTACTCTCCTTTTAGAGAGATAATTACCCATTATCGGGACTCCCGCCGCCGCTTTCCTGTGCCCTGCAAAGGACACTCAGGAAGGCGGACGAGAGAATTCTTGTCCGCCTATTCACGAATACGCTACCGTGCCCGGCAGTGCTTAAGCATTTTGACTCTGCTTTTTCCGGCCTTTGCCAGTACTGTGCGGAGGTGGCTGACACCTACCACATGGTATGGCCATGCCACCTCAATCCTTCTTTACCCCCGAACCCCAACCCAACCCGAGAGGACTGGGAGGTGGCCCTGCTCGGTTGCGAGGACCTTCCGGCCCAACAAGCCATGGTCCGGCGTGCCAGGATAGCGACCACGACCAATGGTCCCTGACTAGGGACTCCACCTTGTACTGTAAGGGGGGCTGACCCACTAGGGGCTGATTTCCCCTTACAACCCCTCTGTTTAATAAATGTTTACCACCACCACCACCACCCCAGTGGATAAGTAAGGGCGGGGGGAGAGCACCCTTGATTCACACCTTAACTCACCACTCTGACCTCATAGTTGCTCTGATGTATTCAGTGTTGCCAGTGAGCTGACATTTTTGAGGTCAATCTTTGCAACACACCCAATTTTTTTTTCCCTGTCCGAGAAGCGAATCCACATTGACGATGCTGCTAAAGAAACTATAATGTGCTAGAAGTCCTGCTTTGCCAAAATTACTTCCTTCTAATGGTGATACTGCTTCGAACAGCCCGCTTTCGGCCAAAGCATGATGACTGTCTTGTGCTATATATGTGGCGTTTCGTTTTCTTAAAGAACCATATCAGAAAAGGGCTAAATTTCACGGGAGCGTAAAACATGCCAAAGTATATTTCTCTTTTGAACGAATTGTAATCAAAATGGGACAATTCCTCATCGTAACGTGAACTCAAAAAGGCAGTTTTGAATTTTAAAAAAATCTGCGAAATCCCTTATCTGCTTCGATCAAACTGAGTCAGATCCATTAAATCAGTGCTGCTTCAACAAACTCGACCAAAACAACAAACGCGACCGGGTAGCTTTCCTATATTGCTTTCATTGGACAACCTTTGCGCTGCATATCATGGCCTTCTTTCACTCCGAGACGGTATATTTGAAATAGAAGACAAATGAAATGAAGATATTGGGCACCGCTTTATTCCTTGAAGAAGAAGCGATCCGAAACCGCGTGAAATCAAATGAGCTAAGAAGAAGACGAAGAAGACTTGAAACAGTTTTCAGGCTACAAACAAACAAATTAAAGAACAAACAAAGAAACAAACAAACAACCAAGCATTTTTCTGAAGGCCCTCAAGATGCCAAGAACGACAAAACGCTGCCGGCAGTCCACAATGGTACGCATTTTCCCTGGTAGGACCACTATACAGCTATACAAGTCTAGTTATCGTCGTTAGACCAATGCAACAAAAAGCAACACCGACGGAAGCATGGTGCTAATGTTTTCGCAAAGTATTGCTGTGTCGCTCATTTGCTGCGATTTAGACTTCTTTGACGAGCTAAGTCAAGCCCAAAATAAATTGGCACAATCTCTAAAAGCCAAATACAAATTTTACTCTGGAATACTGACGAGAGTAGGCTACATGAATTTTAGCCGCAATATAGATTTGAGGTATTTTGGTGACATGCGCGCACTGGCGAAAAAACATGGCTGATCCCTCCGTCATAGGAATCCATATAACACGAAAGTGGAAAGTGTCTCAAAAGAAGTGGTGCTTATTGTGTAGGTATTTTGAGCGTTCGTACAACGTCTATTGCTTTTTTACACCTGTAGCACCGTTTGGCGTGGATGCACCCATGTCGACGCCTAGTCGCACATCCCCATCGTGATGACTAACGCCCATGATCATGATTTAACCGCTGTAATAGTTAAACTTTTGAACCTATACCTGGACACAGCTTATCACGAATCGCGCGCAAAGATAACATCAACAAGCACGTAATAAACACTTGGTTCTATGCACATCTTCAAAGCGTCGTCACTGAAGGAGAGAAACGGCACGGCGTGCGCTCCTGAGAAATGCGGTAACCTACGCCTGTGTTCCTGCGTACACTACCACACTGCGCTTCATCAAGACGGGAGGCAGAGCTTCAGCCGCGAACGCCCGCAGGCGTTTGGCGTCCCGCTGGCCTCTGTCTCGCTCCACCAAGGCACCACATTCGTCCGTCGACATCATTACCTTTCTGCGCCGCTTACTGCAGCAGTTTGATTGGTCGGTGCTATCGCACTTGAAGTAGTCGACTGCGAAACACCGTTGGTGCATGTGGAAGCGCGCTACTCCGACAACGAGCCGTCCCACGCTAACACGAAGCGAAAGGCTAGAGTGACACATAACTGCGTCTAGGGCGACTCCCCGATGCTAGCGCGGGCAGCGTTTGTTGCTGCTATCGAGACGCTTTCACCATGACCTCCGAGATTGCGCGCCGGCACGCAATCTCGGACCCCATGATATAACTGCGTCGTCGACGAATCGTTTTCTATCGGTGTTAGTGTCGTACCGCATTACTTCTTTTCATCGCTCACAGACGGCGCCACCGCCCGCCGCCGCCAACAGAGAGCACCGAACGCGAGAGATTGCGTGGGAGATATAAGGCGCGTTGGTAACGCGTTCCCCGTCTGCTACTTTACCTCAGTCGGTAGAGCGTCGGGCGCTTACCGTCGCGGGCGATGAAGTCAGAGGTTCGATTCCCGGCGCGGGAACATTTTCCATATTAATTTTTCATTCTCATTTAGCAGCGTTAATTTTATCAACGTCATATCCGAACGGATATGCTTAGTGGACCCCGGCATAAAATTAGGTGCATCTTCCCAAAGGGAACCCTGATGGGATGCGAAGAAGCAGCGTTGCGCACGGGTTGAACGGCGCTAACGCGGCAGGTGTTGCGGGCGAACGAACGAGGCGGCAGCTGCGGGCGCTGCAGTGAGCGCGCGGCAGGCGAGGGAGAGAGTGACGTCAGCGCGCACTGCGAGGGGAGCGTGACGTGAACGCGCAGCTGCGGCGTGACCTACTTGGCACCGCTCCAACACCTGCGGCGAGGGAGCGCGTTGCGGCGCGTTCGTACGGATTTACGGAGGGACAGTGTTACACAGGCTAGTCAAATAGCTGCTTTGCATCTAAAACACTTCCGTGTTAAAAATGTTGGAGCTGGCCAGACCACAACGTCCGTAGCAAAAAACTGCGTTTTTTTCGGTTTCAGTTAAAGCGAACTTGGCTTTTTCAGAAGAAAAACGTATGATCTGGCTAGAATAGTTCCATTTCTACCGCGCTGTTATACCGAGCTCAGTGAGCCCGGTGTTTTGCAATAGTACTAATAATAATAATTTGTGGAGTTTGACGCGCCCAGAACCACGGTATGGCTATCAGCACTTCGTAGTGGCGGACTACGAAAATTTCTAGCGCTTGTGTTCCTTAACAAGCACTTAAATCAAGGAGGATCGCGCACTTACAGTGACCTCAAGCATTCCGTCTTCATAAAAATGCCACCGCGCGGCCGGGATGGAACCCACGTCATTCGCGTCAGCAGTCGAGCACCGTAACCACTGCACCACTGCGGTCGCTTGCGCTTTGAAAATTTTGTCTTTTATAAACACGAGTATTACGAGGTCAACAAAAATCTATATTTAATGTGTATTCCATAGAACCGCAGCTGTCTATGTGAGCTACGTTGTCTCGTGACTCAATAGCGTAATGTTTTGGGATAAGTGGCGTTGAAAGGTCCTGCGTAAAAAGTTAATATCTCATAAAGCACGTGAATCGATGTCTATACAACTCTGGAAACGACGCAGTATGATACGGGCTCAGTCGCAAAACATCGCGTCGTCTAAGTAGCATCAGGTAGCATCCTATATTCCAAAGAAAATTTTAACGCGAGAGCGTTAAAGAGCTCGTTTCGCAGAAATACCGGCGTCGGTGTCGGCGTCGTTGGTTGTGAGCGAAAAATCATCATCTTGTCCGTGACCGAAAAATCAAGAAAGATGCAAATAAATAACTAATAAAAATTTCCGTGTCCCAGTGAGGATCGAACCCAGGCCATCTGCGTGGCAAGCCGGTGTTCTACCACGCAGCCACGCCTCTCCTTGGAAATACAGTGAAAATAACTTCCTCTGCTTGGAAATGCAGTGAAAATAACTTTCATGCTTCGCAAACGCAAGCGTCGCAATATAACATGTAATATCCCAGTAATATTGCGTGGTACAAGCGTACATTGCTATCGGGCGTCATAACACGCGACTATCATAATGATTTCGCAGTTTAAAGCCGGCCACCCATTACAAAAGGCACGCACCTTACTGCGCGTATTTCTCTTAATACAACGTAGTGGGTGCATAGCAAGTATGCACTAAGTGGTTGAAGTACGCACGCGGGACAGAATATCGCTATCGCGTCCAACTCTTAAAGACGAAGCCTAAGGGTCCCCCAATTTTACATTTCACTTCTGGTTCTATAGTCACTCGTTTGCGGTCAGAGAAGCAGGTCATAATTTCGCTCACCGGCAGTTGATCTCAGTAATACATGCACCACGCATTATTAAGGTACGCAATCAGTGTGAACGTTTGCTTAGTTTTCATGCAAATTAAATGCTTTTTGTTGCACTTTCTAATAAGAAAGCGTGGCAGTATATTTTTAGTGTGGCGTAAGGTGGAAAGGTGGATAAAACTGTCTGACAGGTAGACAAACTTACGTAGCATTGCGTTACAATGTGCACTACCAGAAGGAAAATTTGATCACTGTGTTTATGACAAAGCTTATATATGTAAGTCCGCTAGACGTAACACTGATCTTTGTTATTCTTTTCTTCAATAGTAATCTGGCAGATTTCGCGGGCGAGCTTATTTTAACAGTGCGAAGTATAGCGGGTAAAAAAAACATGTGCACAAAGCATGAAAAGTTCATTCGATCACCATTTTCAAAAGATTTAATCAATTAGCTTCTCGAAACTAAGACAATCGTGACGTTTGTGGTGAATTATGCCCGATAGATTACGTAGATGGACCTCCCAACCCGAGCGGAAAAACAGGAGCATGCAAATTCACAGCAAAATATAGCCAGGTTTAAATTTAGAACAATATTTTGTATTATAATTTATATCTTCAGTAATAAATTTGTGTATTCTAAATGGCTTCTTAACATGACTCAACTTAAGTGATCTAGCGATTGTAACGTAAATATACGAACTTTCCCACATGAACTTTCATATTCCAAAGTCGTAGTACGATTTATTTTCAGTAATCATGAAAAAATACATGACGATTGCGGTGCGTGATAGCTCCTGGTGGAAATATTGTTCAAGGTTAACAGCTGGAGAGGAAAATCATGAGGGCGTTCTTCTCAGGAAACGTGTGATGCAGCAACGTCATGTCAGTAGAATTAAGCGCGAAATGTAAAATTTCGGTAGTACTAGACTGCCACTTAAACAACGTTCACTTTTGCTAATGGGTCCCAAAGAACTGTCCTTTCCAGAGTTGCATAGACTTTCGTTAGTTCACTTGAGCAGCTCTATGTAAAAGACTTTTAATTGTTTCCTCCGCAATGGCAAGCGGGCACGTTTCACCGTACATGTGCTGTAAACGATGAGAAGTGTAAAGAAAAACAAAAACTATGCATTTCATTAGATCACAGTTTTTAACAGACTTTGTGCTGTAACAGCGCCGTCATGAAACTAAAACAACGTTTAAAATGCTGGAGCAGCAAATGCGCATCTCTCTCATATATATATATATATATATATATATATATATATATATATATATATAGTGTTGACATGCGAGCCCCCCCGAACAAAATTGCTGGCTACGCCACTGATATATATATATATATATATATATATATATATATATATATATATATATATATATATATATATATATATATATATATATATATATATATATATATATATATATATATGTAACGTCAGCCAACTTCCATGGCAGGGTGGGTCGGGAACTGGCTATGTGCATACAAAAATTTAGTGATTTATCTATCA
>JALIZH010024788.1:0-53765 GCA_030522465.1 Rhipicephalus appendiculatus | reverse complement strand
GAAATAAATAGCTGCCAGACAGGAGGCCAATCGCTCGTTGTCAATGGACGGGGACCTAAGCCAAGCTTTAAAAAAATATCCCGGGCAGGCGCCGGGAGGGATGAGGGGGGGGGCTCTGCCCCCCGTGAAGCCGTCCGGGGGGGGGGCGAGTCCCCGAGCCCCCGTACTCTACGCCTATGGTATGGAGTAAACCGGCCCATACGCTTTCCCTTCGGGAAGCCAGACTTTTGACCACATGCCCGCAATCCACGTGTTACAACCCACTTACGAAAAGCATGTCCGTACAGCTTCTCATGGTGGATTCCGCGGCTTTCTTCAAGCTTTGTGTGGCGATGGCCCAACCCTCCCCCCCAGGGAGTTAGCGCGTCTTCAGAAATTTCTGCCCGCGATTTCAACGAACAAAACCGATTCCGCCCGCGCATTCTATGTCCATGCCTGGTAGGCCGACAGCAGACCGACCCTGAGGCAGAAGAATTCGCTGGGGGCGAGCTCTGGGAAAATGGCACCTACAAGATGAAAAAGTAACGAGTAACGTAACGCCTCACGTTAGCGAAAAATAGTAACGTAAATACGTTCCTGTTACTGCTCCGAAATTGTAACGAGTATGTTACTAAATTACCGAAAAAAAGTAACGCATTACCACCAACACTGATTAAGCTTCACACAGGATATTGTGATATCGAACTATTTTGCGAGCCCCGTCCAGTTCGAGACATCGAAATTTTCTGTACACCAGGGGCGGCGCCAGAGGAGGGTGTACGGGAAATCGGCCCCTGAAATTGTCATAATTAGAGGCCGGATTTCTAGGCACTAAAAAATCGCGTTTTAGGCGCCAAAAACAGGCAGGCAAAACACAGTTTTAGGCCCCCAAAATCGTAAATATAGGCACAATAAATATTTGCAAAAACTCACATTTTTGAAGACAGACGTGTGCCACCTGTGTCCCACGACAGCAAACAGATGTTATAGTTTATGGTAGCACAAAGGCGTCAATGGTTTAACATAGCCATGCTATTGTCCGTTTTCTTGCACGGTTTCCAGAACACGGTCTCTCCTTTTATTCTCCAGCATTGGTGAGTTAAGTGTCCGCCGCCGAATAAACACGCTTCTGAGTCTCTTTCTTTTCGGCATGGCTGATAAGGGCAGCCCAGGAGCCAATAGCCAGACCGCTTAAAGGCACGAAGGCTCTTCTAGCCTCGTATTGGCCGAGTCTAATCGCGCAGGGTCAATTTATCCTCTGTCCGTGAACACCCTTAAGGGGCCCCTTACCAGGCTTGAGCATTTCGAGCTGGCAAATGTAATGCATTCACTGGGCGCTAACGATCACGTCTGCCCAAGATTTGCAACGCTACGCATCCCGGAAAGAGGTGAAATGTCAGACTAAACGCCGCTTGCCCTTGATCTCACGGGCGCGCGCACCAATATGGAGGAGGTGACGTACAATAAGGAATGGTCCTGCGTACGTCAGAGTAGTACGTGACACTGCGAGAATGGACCTTTTCCTAGTCCGAACAGCACCTTAAGCGGACATCGCTGAAATCAAAACTGGTGGCCCTTGGACTCCGAAAATGTACGCCGTATGCCGGTAGGCAATCTCGGAGGCCTGCATTCGCGCCTCTCTTTGGGGGAAACATTTTCATGTTTGTGACACCAGATGTCGCTTGGTCCGCACCTGTCGTCGTGTTTTGGCCACCAAAAATCATGGCGCCTGCCTCCTCGAGGCCGGCGCGCATGCGCAGACTACCTACCCGGAAAAGGCCCATTATTCGAGGCGACATGTGTAATTTGTGCAATCTATTGCTTGAAGAAGAATGAAAGTAGTAGAAATATGAAAACATACAAACGGAATCTGTTTGCGTTTTTTATTTATTTTTTTTACTTCGAATTGAGCGTGATGCGAGACTAAGCTGCCTCCATTTCGTTTGCGTCCGTGTTCTCGCCGTTGCTCCATCGTGCCGGCGCCAGCCCCTGACCAACGCTTGGCGTGTTTTTGATCCATCGTCCCTTACAGCAGTTCCAGCGGCGCGACGCGCTGTGTCGTGGTAAGGATACATCATCCATGCCAGCCTCTCCAACCGCTCAGAGGGGATCCATCCCACAAAAACAGGCAGTACACTAGAGAGAACGCCGAAACGATACAACGCCGCTTGTGTGCACGGCCTCGCTTGGGCACGTCATGCGCACACAGTGTAACCTTGCGTGCGCATGACGTGTTGATGCTTCTGCGTCGTGTGATCTTCCGACTCCGAGTTGCTCCGATACCGAAGAGGGCAGGAAAAAAGCTTTGGCTTGCGAGTGGCAAAGGTTTCAAGCTCACCTACGAGCATCATGCTTTCGCGGCTCGTAATGAACCAATTAAAAAGTTCTTGCGGTACAAAGCTCTTCATTGGGCACGCAACAACTTCCAGTGTCTAACTAAAATTGCTTATGTGACTTGGTGAAGCGACCTTTAAGAAGTAAACTACAAACAAAACAAAAGCCAAGTGCACATCTGATTTTTCTACCTGCACTCTACATTCCCCTTCGGCATTCCATGCATGGTTTCGCATTCGTTCTCCGCCTTCCTGCTGCTGCACATGGGCACCTCCTGTTTTCTGCCCCCCACCACACCCAGGTCTTCAAGGAGGTGCTTCAATTCCTTGGGAACACTTGACTGGAAAACCGGCTGCAAAAGCCGCCCGCCACGATCCTCTCTCTTCTTTTCTCCTCCCCCTCTTGCCACTGTTATTTTCCTCTCCTCATTGCACTGTATACGCTGGGACGTGCTCCCAGAGAACCACTGAGCAGCCGAACAGAGCGGATACGTTTTTTCGCGCTCTGTGGGGCTCCTAAGTATTCGTTCTGGGGTCGAACGAAGACGCCTCAGTAATGGCGACGTTCACGTCCCCTTCTCAGCGGCCACCTCGTGTTAAACACAGGCGCCACGCGAGCTTGTCTCTCGTGGCGAGGACGCCATCGACGCTCGACGAGGAATTCAGCGCCAGGATAGAGCTAGAGCGAAGATCCCGAATATCTCTCGATGACTGGTTACGGGACCTTACAGCCATTGACTTCGCCCAGCCCGCGCCGTCCAGCGGCGCACAGGACCCCGCAGCGAATGCTCCCGCCACTTCCGCGCTCGCCGAACCTGTCAACCCTGCTGCCCTCGTTACCACGCAGGACTGCTCCCGCGCAGTTTTGCGGGATAGCTCGCTCGCCGAGAGGATCGGGGTTCCCCTGCCGGCCTCGGACGACGAAGAAAGCATGGATATGTCAAGCTCGCGCAAGCGTGCACGCGAGGACAGCTGCGACGAGGACGCGCAAGGCCCCACGGAAGCAGCTTCCTGCAGATTACCCTGCCGATCTCCCGGACGACCGCGGCGACGATGGCCCGCATACCTCGATTGCTGCAACATCCTCTGAACTGGAGAGCAGCGCAGATACAAGTGACACCTCTGTTGCACCCTCCCCGAGCGCGGGCAACGTTCCTGTTGCACCTGCCCCCGCAGCCTCCCAGCTTCAGGAAACCGATGGCATGGAGGCATCCACCGAGGCCGAGGAACACGACGCCGCACAAGAGCACGTGTCATCCGCCCCTCCAAACCCTGCGGCTGCATTCCTGCGGGATCCCCCCATGCATCGCGAATGTGGTCACCCGCAAGAAGCTCAAGAAAAAGAAAAACAAGAAAAGACGGCAGGCAGGCAAGCAGAACAGACCCTCTGCTACGCCTGGCGCTTCTACCTGCAACAATACCACCCCTTGCACTGTCCTGGCCGTGGCGACAACCAGGATAGAGGAGAGGGAGATACCTTGTTCCAACTCCTATCCAGCGGTGGACGAGGGCTTCACGACTGTACTCTCCAAGGGAGTTCGCCGCCGTGCCAGGGCGTCCGACTCAGCAGCACTGCCGGTGAACCCTGATGTCATTGGAACGGTCCTGTTCCGACCGTCTGCTTCCGGGGGTGCCTTCCGGGACTCTCCACGCCTCACCCTAGCTCAGGAACTCTCCTCGCGGCCCGGTGTTGCTGCTATTCGTGTGAATCACAAGCGCAACATTGTGGCAGTTGACGCGAAGACGCGGGAGTGTCTTGAGCAGCTTCTCAACATCACGGAGCTTCGGGGCATCGCGGTGACTGCCAAGGAACCTGCCGACCGCCAGAGAAGCACGGGGTTCCTACATGGCGTGGATGGAGAGCCTGCAAACGACACCCTGCTGCCTGGAATCGAGTCATCGGTGCCCGTGCTGTCAGCTACCAGGGAGGGTAGCACCGTCACGCTACGCTTTGCCGGACCGGTCCCCCCCTGAACATGTGTCCCTTTTTCCGGGTGCACTTCTGGGTGAGGCCGGCCCGACCACGTCCACTGCAGTGCCGGAAGTGTGGGCGCTTCGGCCACGTCGTAGAGACCTGCAGGTGGCCGTCCGGGTGCATTCGCTGCGGGTGTACTCACGAGGAAGGAGCCGGATGTACTCGGGTTCGCTGTGTCAACTGCGGCGGCGGTCACCCGGCCGACACTACAGCTTGCCCAAGGTGGCAAGAAGAACGGCGGTGGCCACAATCATGGCTTCCTCGACCGCGGCACTTTCACGGCGCGTCGTCAAGGCGGCGATTCGTGAGGACCATCAGCTGGAACGGGTGCCTAAGGCCCCTGCGAGATCCTATGCGGGTGTCCTCCAGGGCACTCCACCGCCGGCTGTTCACGTGCTCCCCCCGGTACCGACTCCCCGAACATCTCGGCGTCACGCTCCCGCTGCTGCCTCCACGACACAGCCCCCTGCTGCTCCCTAGGCCCAGCCCTCAGTGGACGTGCTGCTGGCCAACCTCCTCGTGACCATGCAGGCAGTTGGCGCTATGCTTCCCCCGCAGGGGCGTCTGCGCAAGCAGGCGTTTGGTGTGTGGCGACACCACGGACCCGAGCTAATGGGGGGGTTCAACCCCCCTCCACGCTTCGCCGTGCGTGGCTGAGCCGTGTCCGGGGAAAAGGGAATCCTGGGGGGTTGAGCCGACGCCGGGTGATTGGACCTTTAAGGCCCCCCGGCCGAGGCAACACACCCCTTTGGCCCCAGGCTTCACGCAGACGGCACCCCTGGGCTGACCCACCCAGGGGAAATCGGCAGTCGCCTTTTCCTGTCTCTCTCTCCCCTCATCTTCGTCTTTCTCTCTCACTTTTGACCTTTCCTGTCTTCTCCTCACTTCTTTTTACTTCCACATTTCTCGGCGGCAAGGGTTAACCTGGTGTAACTGTCCAAACTTGGATAAATATATTAGGTTATAGTGGCCATGTACAGCTGGCGCTTACGTTTCCTCCGCGTCTCGTAGCGTCCCCTCGTTGGGCTCGGAGGTGGGCGGCTGGCATGGCTGCCGAATAAACAACATAATTCATGGGATCTCCTAGCCCCTTCCGAACCGATCGCCCCTCCAAGAGGTGGCGCACCGATGC
The DNA here is from genome assembly GCA_030522465.1 of Rhipicephalus appendiculatus. NCBI lineage: Eukaryota > Metazoa > Arthropoda > Arachnida > Ixodida > Ixodidae > Rhipicephalus > Rhipicephalus appendiculatus. The sequence continues at coordinate 48,346 of JALIZH010024788.1, read as the reverse complement.
GATTTTCGAGCTTCTGCCCACTAAGAAAGAGAACTTCCCCAAATATCACATTATCCACTGCGACAACACAGAAAAGAAGGCCAGAAACATATCACCGTTTCTTGTATCGAAATGTCTCATCGAAACACTAGGCGCAGGCTACAAAGTCAGCAAGACCGCCAGTGGTGACCTCCTGCTCGAACTCAAAGACCACACACAGTATCAGAGACTACGTAACCTAACAGCATTCGGCGATCAGCCCATCACCATCACACCACACCGAACACTGAACACCGTGAAGGGTGTCGTGTCAGACGGCGACCTGATGGATCTTTCCGATGAAGAACTCTTGGCAGGCTGGAAAGACGAGAATGTTATCCATGTGCAGCGAATTACATTAAGAAGAGACAACAAAGAAATTCCTACGAAACACCTCATACTTACTTTCGGATCTACAACACTTCCCACAGAAATAGTAACAGGTTACCTCAAACTGTCAGTCAGACCATACATTCCCAACCCGCGGCGCTGCTTCAAGTGCCAGCGGTTTGGTCATGGCTCTCAGAGCTGCCGAGGGCAGCTTACATGCGCAAAATGCGGCAGCATAGGACATTCCGCAGACGATGAATGCAATTCACCAGTCCACTGCGCCAACTGTGATGGTGATCATCCCGCATATTCCAGGTCCTGCGTGGCCTGGAAGAGGGAAAAAGAAATTCTCACAACAAAGATCAAACTGAACATCAGCTTTCGTGAAGCGAGGCAGCGTGTTTCCCCCGCATTTTGCAGGGAACACGTACGCCGAAGTGGCGCGAGGGGGGTCAGCGCCACTACGGCCTCCGGCGATGCCCCGGACCACGCCTGGCGTGCCGAGGCAAACGCCACCCCGCCCCCACCCCATGGGGGGAGCAGCCTCGGCTGCCCCCACCCTCCCCGAAATCGGCCCCACCGAAGGCCCCTGCGAACCCTGGCAGCAGCCAGGGCAGCACACAAGCCAAAGAGGTCCCCTCGACCTCTGGCCCGGTGGGGTCGAAGGCTTCGTCCGCCGTGACGAAGCCTACCCTTCGCAAACCCCGCTCGGTAGAGCGACTGTCCCGTCGCCTCGACAGACGCGATGGACATTTCTAGTCCACCGGCGCAGTCTGCGCCTAAGGAGCGGCGAGAACCTCTCGACCGCTCCAAAAAAGACAAAAGGCCTATTACAGGGCCTGACAAAGGCTCTGTAAAATAAATCGTTTTCTTCTTTTGCTACACACAGCACACACACACACATTAGAAATGGACAACATATTACAGTGGAACGCTAGAGGTCTCTTACACAATCTCGACGACATACAAGAACTCCTTAGCAAATTTCGTCCAAAGGTGCTGTGTGTACAGGAGACACACCTTAATCCTACACAGACAAATTTCCTCCGTCAGTATGTTGTTTTTAGGAAAGACCGCCAAAATGCAGCCGCATCATCTGGCGGTGTAGCCGTCATACTAGACAAAAACGTAGCATGCCAGCACTTTCCACTCCGAACGGCACTGGAGGCAGTGGCCGTGAGAAACTATAATTGCAAACAAACTCATTACGATATGCTCAATATACATACCCCCCACACTACCAGCTACACAAACACGAATTCCAATCTTTTATGAATGAGTTGCCCGAGCCTTACCTCGTTCTCGGTGATTTTAATGCTCACAGCAGCCTGTGGGGCGACTCTCGCACCGACGCGCGGGGCCGCCTCATTGAGAATTTCCTGTTCTCTACTGGCGCATGCTTACTCAATAAAAAAGAACCTACGTTTTTTAGCCTCGCAAATAAATCATATTCATCAATCGATCTTAGCATCATCTCTCCATCTATTTTACTTGATTTTAACTGGGAAGTGGTTAAAAACCCTTATGGGAGTGACCACTTCCCAATACTCCTCCAAACACAAAGACGGAACGAATCTCCACCCCAGGCTCCTCGGTGGAAGCTTGAGAGCGCCGACTGGGAGGAGTTCCTCAAACTTACGACAATCTCGTGGATGGACATGTCTTCTTTAGGCATTGACGCTGCCGTAGAGTATTTTACCGCTTTTATAATCAACAATGCTCTTAAATGTATGCCAGAAACAAGTAAGATGACAGGCAAACGTCGTGTTCCCTGGTGGAACGACGAATGTCGCAAGGCTCGCAGAGAACAGAATAAGGCCTGGGGGCTTCTTCGAGACTCTCCTACAGCAGGAAATCTTATAAATTTTAAACAAATCAAATCACAAGGGCGCAGAACGCGCCGGCAAGCTAGAAGAGAAAGCTGGCAGAAATTCATATCAGGCATAAATTCTTACAGAGATGAGGCGAAAGTATGGAACAGTGTGAGAAAAGTACAAGGCCAACCAGGCTACTCAGTGCCCTTAGTGGACACCGAGGGCGAGAGCATGGAAGACCAAGCCGACTCTCTGGGAGCACATTTCGAGTACGTATCAAGCTCTGCACACTATTCCGAAACCTTTCAAAGATACAAAACAGGAGTGGAACGAGAGACGCTGGAAAGCAAATCTATAAAAAATGAAGGATACAATGAACCATTCCGCTTAGCAGAGCTGCAGGCAGCACTGAACTGCTGCAACGATTCCGCCCCAGGGTCCGATCGTGTTGTATACGCTATGTTGAAACACTTATCCCACGAAACACAAAAAACACTGCTTTCCCTTTATAATACAATATGGCTTTCCGGTATCATCCCGACTTCCTGGAAACAGGCTATCGTGATACCTATTCTGAAACAAGGAAAAGATCCATCGTCCGTCAGAAGTTACAGGCCCATCGCGCTGACAACTTGCCTATGCAAAGTCTTTGAAAAAATGATCAACTGCCGGTTAATACACTTCCTTGAAACAAACAAATTATTAGATCCGTACCAGTGCGGATTTCGAGAAAGGTCGATCCACAACCGACCACTTAATCCGCATTGAGTCTGAAATTCGCGAAGCATTTGTACATAAACAGTTTTTTCTCTCAGTATTCCTTGATATGGAAAAAGCATACGACACAACATGGCGGTTTGGCATACTGAGAGACCTCTCACACTTAGGTATACGAGGTACGATGTTAAAAATAATTGAAAGTTACATGTCCAATCGGACATTCCGTGTTCGCGTGGGTAATGTATTATCACGACCATACGTACAGGAGACTGGAGTGCCCCAAGGTGGGGTGCTCAGCTGCACGCTTTTTATTGTCAAGATGAATTCTATGCGTCTGTCCATCCCACACACCATCTTCTACTCATCCTATGTCGATGATATACAGATGGGATTCAGATCTTGCAACCTTGGTATCTGTGAACGACAAGTTCAGTTGGGCCTGAACAAGGTGTCCAGATGGGCCGACGAAAATGGGTTCAGGTTAAGTCCACAAAAGAGCACCTGTGTTCTCTTTTCCAGAAAGAGAGGCCTCCACCCATGTCCCGAAATTGACTTGCATGGGCAGCGATTACCTGTAGAGGAGGAGCATAAATTTCTAGGCCTAATTTTGGACTCTAAACTAACCTTTATATCACATATCAGGCATATAAAAAACAAGTGTATAAAAACAATGAATATTCTAAAAGTGCTTTCACGCACTTCGTGGGGGGAGTGACAAAAAGTGCCTCATCAACCTTTATAAAAGCCTTATACGCACGCGTCTCGATTATGGGGCGATAATCTACCAGTCTGCGACAGCAACCGCTTTGAAGATGCTCGACCCGGTCCACCATTTGGGAATTCGTCTTTCTACGGGTGCTTTTCGCACAAGCCCCGTCGAAAGCCTGTACGTCGATTCGAACGAGTGGTCGTTGAACCTACAGAGATCTTACATGTCTTTTGTATACTATCTCAAAGCGAACGCAGACAAGGAACACCCTTCACACTCCACCATCAATAATTTGTCCAGCTCTCTACTGTTTAACAACCGTCCTTCGTTTCGAGAGCCCTACTCACTTCGCGTGAGGGGCCTCGCTGAGGACATAGGTGTACCACTTCTTGAACACTGTCTAATGGCTCCTGCCGCACCCCTCCCGCCGTGGCAATGGCAGGTCGTAGAATGTGATGTGTCCTTCGTAGCAGTTACAAAACACGCACCTATTGCACACATCTGCACATACTTTCTGGAACTTCAACACAAATAAACTTGTCCTGAATTCTTTACCGATGCCTCAAAGTCTAACACTTCTGTCTCCTACGCTGCCGTCGGCCCATCCTTTTCGGATGCCGGCGCTCTGCATCCTAATACAAGTATATTCACTGCAGAGGCCTACGCGATATTTGCGGCCGTCAAACACATTAAACAATTAAAACTACAAAGTGCAGTAATATACATGGATTCCTTAAGCGTAGTAAAAGCCCTCAAAACCCTGAAAAAACACAAAAACCCTGTCCTTGTATCTCTCTACTCACTCCTATGCACAGTCTACTCACTCAAACAGCATGTCGTAGTGTGCTGGGTGCCAGGACACCGTGAGATACAAGGAAACGTGCTGGCAGACCAGCTAGCTGCATCCGTCAACACAGCCACTGCCAATACATCTATAGCTATCCCGGTACTTGACCTGAAACCTCTCCTGAAACGAAAGATCAGGGCTTATTGGCAGAGCACGTGGGATACGGAGACAGAAAACAAACTCCACGTTGTTAAGCCACAACTTGGTCATTGGCTGCCAGTATCGAAATCACGTCGCACAGAAGTTACACTTACAAGACTAAGGACAGGACACACACACAGCACACACTCATACCTTTTGTCTGGTGGCGATCCACCTTTGTGTGACAGATGTGGGGAAGCACTAACCGTGCTTCACATTTTAATACAGTGTAAAGAATTAGACACTCTTAGAAAACAACACTTTCCATCACCCTACCGACAGCACATACCATTTCATCCATCAATGTTCTTCGGTAGGGAACCACTGTTCAAACATGAGTCATTATTTGCATTTTTAAAAGACGTGCGTAGTTTCAATGTGATATATCCAGGCAATCCCTAGCACGACCTCCCAAAAGAGGTCGCTGCTGCGGTGATTACATCAAACAAAGCACGTGCCTCCTGGCCCTTGGACTCAAGGGCGTTGACGAGGCACTCGTGCTGAAGCCATATATCTCCATCATAGTATTATTATCATGACCACTCGCCATTCATTCTCAATATACACACTTCACGTCACTCTCATAATTTTAATACTTATGCGTTTTACCCGCCTTAGTGCGAGGAATTTTAAGGCCCCTATACAGCCACTTACCATAATCATTGTCCACATCTCCTGTCGCATTGCCTGGCGCTCTTTGGCCATCAAATGGCCCTTGCGCCATTAAACACCATACATCATCATCAGCGCTATGCTTCCTGCCGATCATCCACTCCGTGCCGTCTTCCTGCAGGCAGCGGCCGTTCAGTCATCAAGCACCAACCATGGCTGATGCACCACCTGCACGGAATCATCGTCGCCGCCGCCCGAGCGTTCTCCAGTGGAATGTTAACTCGCTACGGCGGCGACAAGCGGACCTCGCACTCCACCTACAGCAGAGTGACTTCGACGTCCTCGCCCTGCAGGAGGTGTACGTGGCTGCAGAGGATCTGCGACTGCCGGGTTACATCGGCTACTCTAGTACCACATCCTGCACACTGGAGTCGTGCGACGCTGCTCCGTGCTTAGTGAATGAACACCCACAAGGCAAGCCACGCTGCCCAGTGTACGTGCGGCGCGAACTGCCGCACACTCACATAGACGTAGCCAAAGCTACTGCGGGTGCCCTTGAGTGTTGTGCGGTGACTGTGCGACTGCGTGGTGTGGATACTACGGTGGCTTCGGTGTATGTCCGTCCCGCACAACGGTGGGACTCCAACGACCTAGTAAGTCTGACAGCACGACTCGGCAGCAATTTCCTCCTGTGCGGTGATATGAACGCTCACCATACGACGTGGGGGAGTCACAACTGCTCACAACGAGGGAAGGACCTCGTGGATATCATCCATCAATTGGATCTGCAGGTCCTGAACACTGGGTCTTTCACCTTTGTCCGCAGAGCAGGCAGAGTCTCGTGCACTGCCATCGACGTCAGCCTGGCCACCCGCGGCGCGAGCTACGACTGGGCAACAGAGCCCGACTCCTGGGGCTCGGACCACTTGCCCATTACCATCACCCCGGCGGGTGGAAAGACTCCTAGGACCAGATTGTGCACCATTGTCGACTGGCGAGCCTTCCGGCAGCAGCTCAGCATGGCCTCGGAGGAGCGGGACTTCCTGGGACTGGTTGCACAGGCAGCGGAAGCGGCAACAATCCGGACCAGGGAGCCAGTGTGCCGCCCAGTTCCTGACATCCACCAGCTACAGTTGAGAGCCGCCAGACGAAGAGTTGAGAGACATTTTCTCAAAAGCAGTTGCCCTGAAAAACGCAGGCTGTTCAACCGAGTCAATGCGGTTTGCCGGCGGCACGCTAATTGTCGCACACGGCAGAGCTGGCAGGGCATCTGCCACTCTCTCAACGAAGCGAAAGGCGGCTCGAGGGCTTGGAGGCTGCTGCGGTGTCTCATCCTCGGGCCAGCTGTGCAGCAACCAGTACTTGCTGTGGCTATCTACCTGGGCATCAGCGAAGAGGCACTGGCAGAACGACTGGCCGACCGCTTTGCCACTATTCCTGTGTCTCCGCCTGATGCGGTCATCCACCCACGCTTGCCCAAACCACCGCTAGGACACCACCCTGCCTGGACAGCTGGTCAGATCAGAGCGCTGTGCGAGGAGCCTATTCTCGCACATGAGCTAAACGCTGCGCTGGCAAAGACCAAGCGGCACAGCTCTCCCGGCGCTGACGGCATCACTTACCAGATGCTACGCAACCTGGACAAGTCCGGACAACAACGGCTGCTGGATACCTTCAACGAGGTGTGGAGGAGCGGCGCCCTACCGGAGGCCTGGCTGACAGCGGTGGTGGTTCCTGTCCGGAAGACCGGTAAACCAGGAACGGCCATCACGTCCTACAGGCCCGTCTCGCTCACCTCTGCCGCCTGCAAGCTCATGGAGGCCATCGCGCTGGCTCGCCTAAGCTGGATCACAGGGGCAGAGGACTTTCTACCGGAGCAGCAGACGGGATTCCGCCGCCACCACTGCACAGCGGACTCTATTGCGGATGTCGTCTCCACCCTCGAGAATGCCAGGAGTAAAGGAGAGGTGGCGCTCCTCGTCCTGCTGGACGTACAGAGTGCATTTGATGGACTGCCCCATGGGGTCATTGAGAGTGCTCTGGACGCTCTTGGCATCACGGGCCACCTCAGAGCCTTTGTTAGCGCCTTCCTGTCCCAGCGGACCTTCAGGGTGCGTGTCGGACGGGCCAGTAGCGACCCCAGGGCAGTGACAGCGGGTGTGCCACAAGGTTCCGTGCTGAGTCCCTTCTTATTCAACCTGGTGATGGCGGCACTACCATCTACGCTACCGGTGGATAAGCGCTTCCCCACACAGTGCTCGTTGTATGCGGACGACGTGGCACTGTGGGTGAGGGGACCCAGACGGAACTTCACCGCCATCAGGACGTCTCTTCAACACTCCCTGAACGCGGTGGCCTCCTTCTTCAAGGCGATTGGGCTCTCCCTGTCGCCAACGAAGACCGAGGCTCTGCTGGTACATCCAAGGACTGCAGCCAGGCAACGCGTCAAAAGGCTGGTGCTCGAGGGCCGGCGGATACCGTGGAACAAGGAGGTGACGTATCTGGGGCTGAAGATTGATCATCGCCTCACATGGCTGCCGGCTACCAGAGCTGCTACCACCAAGGCCGTGAGAGTCCAGAAGGCTGTTGGAAAGCTGTTGTGCCGTGGCCGAGGCTGCACACCGCGACTGGCCCTGCGACTGTACCACGGAGCGGCAACAGCAGTGCAGACATATGCGCTGCCCCTGGTTCAGCTGGCGCCATGCCGTAGAGAGCAGCTGGAGCTACAGCACCGCAAGGCAATCCGGCACTTCTTCGGACTCCCACGCCAATCACCGGTGGCTGCGTCGCTGGCTGAGACAGGTAGCTGGCCGCTGTCACTCACCATGCTGCGACAGTCACTACATCATGTAGACCGTCTCCACCGAGCACCTGGGGGCTCCGCCCTCCTTCAAAGACTCCGGAGCCGGCCTGCCTCACGCATGGGACGGATCTGCGCGCTGTACGAGGAGATGGTACCTCAGCCCCCCATCCGTGTGCAGCCCCTTTCACCTCTCCAGCAGCCCCTTGACGTGCAGTTGGGGCTGGACAAGCTCAGCAAAAGGCGGACACCGGCGTGCGAACTCCAGCAGGCAGCCATGGAGAAAATCCACGAGCGTCTACGGGGACATCTTCTGCTGTTCACGGATGGGTCGGTCCTGAACAGCGTCTGCTCGGCTGCAGCTGCCTGCGTCATCCCAGCGACTGGAACAACCCTCCGGTGCCGGCTCCCCTTCCATTCCAGCTCCACTGCGGCGGAACTGGCTGGTCTACATCTGGCAGCCGACCACCTAGCTGCCAACCCGCCTGAAACGCCCGTGGCGACCATCACTGACTCCCGGCCAGCCCTCCAACGTTGCTGCAGCCTGATCAAGCCGGAGTCCCCGTGGCTTTGCTGCACGCCAAGCTCACTGCTATACGAGCTAGCGGCGTGCGTCTGTCTCTCCACTGGCTTCCCTCCCACGTTGGGATAGCTGGAAACGAGGAGGCAGATGCCGCTGCCGGGGCAGCACACCATGGCGACACCCCGGTGACCTCAGCAGTGGCGGCAGCAGACTTCTCTCGGCAGCGCCTGCGGCGCTGCTCCTCACCATCCACCCGGACAAGCGGGTGGCCAGCGGCAAGCCACCACCACCTCTCCCGGAGTCTGGCCTGGAGAGGAACGAGCGGTTGCTCCTTCTCCGTCTGCGGACTGGTAGTGCCTGGCCCGCGGCACGAATGCACTCCACGGGACGCTGCTCATCAGCTGCGTGAAGCACATGCGGCGATGCCGAAACACTAGAGCACATCATCTGCTCTTGCCCGGCGTTAGCCGCCGAGCGACGCAGACTGGTGAGCCGATTCCAACATCTCGGGCTTCCAGCGACATCCGTGGAGGACATTCTCTTCCCTGCGCGGTTACCACTGCCAGCCCTGCGGGCTTTCCTGGAGTTTGCGGGACCCGCGAATCTCCACCTTATTTAATCGGGATGCGTCGGCCTCCTGCCCGTGCCAGGGTGGATGGCCTCCTCTCCTACTACCCTATCTCCTCTCCTCCTCACTATCTCTTCCTCTATCCCTTTTATTCCCCCCTTCCCCTCCCCGCAAGGCGCTTAGCCGTGTCCCCGAAAGGGGGACAGAAAGAAGCGTCTTCGATTTCCTTTCCTCTAATAAATAGCCACTTATATATATCCCATTTAGGGTTGCAGAAATAGCAACTTTTCCTCTCCTCCTCCTCCCCCCTGCTCCAACCGCTCGCGCCATGTCAATGCGGTGGGGTAAAGTGGCCGGCGCGTCCCATTTCACGGCTGCTAGCGGTTGCTTACCGGAAGTTTGTTGAACTAGGGAACTAGGTTGTGGCACCCCATAGAGTGCCGAAACGTCAATTTTGCCCGGTAACATGAATTACGGTCTCAGATTGTACTCGAAAGCAAAATTTCAGTTTAAATAGTGCTCATATAAGCGCCGTTATTGAAAATAGGCATTTATAGGCACTTATAGACATTTAGGCACAAACCCCAAAAATAGGCATTTATAGGCACTATAAAAACACCATAAAAGCCCTCCTTAACCCCTAATTCGTGCTCATATGTCAAAGTGGCACGATAGGAACACAAGGAACAAAATAGGCATTTACCTGAAATCCGGTCTCAAGTCATAATCGACCTAAGTGTTTCTTCAATTTACGATTTAGGAAAAACTGGCTCGAGTGTAACTACAAAAACCCCCGAGCAGCAGCTTACCTATGTGTCGCATATATGTGCCGTTGCCCTCTTGTTTTTAAGGCGAAAGCCTTTAATGTCTGATGCTCACGTCCGTCCACCGCCCGTCCGTCCGTCTGTCTGTCTGCCCGTCTGTCTGTCTGTCTGTTTGTCTGTCCGTCCGTCTGTCGGTCCGACTGTAGGTCCGTCCGTCCGTCCGTCCTTCTGTCTGCCCGTCCGTCCGTCTGTCTGTCGGTCGGTCCGTCCGTCCGTCCGTCCATCCGTTTTCCCGTCCGTCCGTGCGTCCGACCGTCCGTTCGTCCGACCATCTGTCCGTCCGTCCGTCTGTCCGTCCGCCCGTCCGTCCGTCTGTCTGTCCGTCCGCCCGTCCGTCCGTCCGTCTGTCGGTCCGTCCATCCGTCTGTCTGTCCCTCCGTCAGTCTGTCTGTCCGTCCGTCCGTTTTTCCGTCCGTCCGGTCGTCTTTCTGTCCGTGCGTCCGTCTGTCTGTCTGTCTGTCTGTCCATCCGTCCGTCTGTCCGTCCGTACATCTGTGTGCCTGTATGTCTGTCTGTCTGTCCGTCCGTCTGTGTTTGTCTGTCTGTCTGTCCGCCCGTCTGTCTGTCCGTCCGTCGGTCCGTCCGTCCGTCCGTGCATCCGAGCTCTGGCACGGAGCCAGGTGGCCGCCGGGGTAAGCATACGGACGCCAGTCGCGTCGGACTCTACAGCGCTCGCGCTTTGCTTGCGTAGCGTCGCTGTGCCCAGAGTTTGCAATCATTCTGACCGACGCCGTCTCAATGGACACAGGCGTCCACGGAATACACTTTCGAATTTACAAAGGGTCCGTCAGTTTAAGCGCTGGAACGCGGATGGCGTTTGCGCCATTCGCAAAGCGCGAGAAAATACTAACGCATGCGAACGGAGGAAGATTAGTCTCACGTCTCGCTGTGATTCGCGGTAAAAAATTAAAAGAAAACACGCACACATTCGGTTTGTGTGTTATCCCACTGAGAGTGTAAAAGAAAAATTAGGCAGATCCCAAGTACCATGGGAATCGATGTTATGCGTGTAATGAAGATGAAGTGCATCATGAAGAGCTCTGCAGTCACATCGTCAGCGCTAAGCAGGAGAAGCTCGTGCAGGACGTTGTCGCTGTTTACGCTGGCTAGGCCTACGCTCCTGTGCTGTCTGGTCTTACAGTTTCACTTGTCAAGGCTGTGTCTCAGTTCATTATTATAATTCGCGGAGGTTGCTAGGCCTCTGAAACATCCTAGAGTTGCGCAGCCGGACTGTATACCTGTCGCCATAACCACCGAATTTAACGCAAGCCCACCACCTCTTGCTCCCCAGGCCATCCCATGCTTCGGCGCGGTCCGTCAGCGGGACCCTCCATTATTCAGCGGCACTGACGACCATGACGTCGACGACTGGCTATCTACCTTTGATCTCGTCGGTGTCCTCAACAAATGGGACTAAGCCACGAAACTAGCCACTGTCGGCCTTTACCTTAGCGGTATTGCGCACTTGTGGCTTCGGAACCACCAAACCGACGTTCCAACCTGGTCAGCGTTCAAGACCAAGTTCAGCGACCCAGACCCAGCACCTCCACCAATAATAATTGTAATGAAGATGAAGTGCATCATGAAGAGCTCTGCAGTCTCATCGTCAGCGCTAAGCAGGAGAAGCTCGTGCAGGACGTTGTCGCTGTTTACGCTGGCTAGGCCTACGCTCCTGTGCTGTCTTGTCTTACAGTTTCGCTTGTTAAGGCTGTGTCTCAGTTCATTATTATATGCGAAGCATCCGGGTAAGGTGACTCGGTTGTAATTTTTTTATTGAGCGAAACGTTATGACATGGCGCTAAAGATATGTACAAACGTTGCACGCACAGACATGTTGAACAGTCGCATATGTTTCATACAACCAGTTGTTTACAGTTGTGTAATGACGCCAACAGAAACATGGGCATTGCCAACACCGGAAGCCGGAAGCTGATATGTTGAGCTTGTGCTTGCAAGGATGGTAGCCCTGGATAGTGCTACGTAAACCAACTACAGTGGATGGCGCTTAAGTATACAACTGACGTTAATCCGACATGACTCCTTCGTCATAGGAGTACATATGTAATGTTTATAAAATTAGATAGCCAGCACTAGAGCACTGCACGGGCCGATTTTTCCGGCCCGGGCCCGGCCCGGCCCGAAAACGCCATGCTCCGGCCCGCCCGAGCCCGGCCCGGCCCGTTTCAGCCAATTATACCTTAAGCATAAACGAGGCACTGTCCAATCTTGGGTTATTTTGAAGATGCCTGCCGCGCACAAGAAATTTTCTAGAGTGTTTTGAGAACTTCTTTCAGTGCCATGACTTTCACTGGTACTGCGTATACTTTCGCTTAATTACGCTCGTAGCACTTTTGCGGAATAATTGCAGGGCAATATAAAATATGATTGGAGGCATAGCTCGCTGTCTCATGTACGCAGTGCTAACCATGCAATCTTATTTTTCAATTCAAAGAACGACTACGAAATGAATGCCTCCATAAAGTGGAAAAAATGGCAGACATTTAAAGTTTGAGTCTACTTACATTGCATACGAGCTGGGGATATTGAATAAAAAGTAGCAAGTTTCCTGCAAACTTCATTTATTGCGCAATGCAACGAAAAAGAAAAACGCGCTCTAGCTGCTTCTGGGAGGAATACACCAGGCTGGGCAGCGTTACATAAATTAAAGCTATCGTGTTGACTCCTCGGCAGGCTTTCTTTTCCCAACGTACACTACGTTTTCGCGCTCAAAACAAGACGGTTCTTTGCCCCACCTTTCTTCCTCGAGTTGCCGCCACCATAGTGCCATAGATCTGTCAAAGCGAGCCACATCCGTTAGCGAGCGAGCCATCATTCTCGCTCTTCCCTGAACATGCTTATCTAATCGCCTTCGTGTAACCGCCTTCGATCTTTGAAAGTGTTATGTCTTAAATCAAGACCGGACTAAGGGCTTCCAAGGCGACTGTTTGTTAGAGCGCCGAAGTGAACCAGCCGGCGGCTTCTTTAGCGCTGCCCTTGAACGCGGAGTGTCGGGTGTCCGGAGCGCGATCCCCCGCAGGAACCCGGAAGCGGGAAAGTGGGCTGCCTGCAGTCGCCGATGGCCGAAGGCCTCGGAGTGAACATGGGAGCGAAGTCTTGCTGTCTGTGGCTCGCAGTTGTGGTTGCAGGCTTGCAGTTCGCGGCAGCGACAATGGAGGAGAATGAGATGTGTGGCAGAAAGGAAAAAGCGGCGACTATGTTGGGGAGGAAAAGGTGGAAGGTAAAGAAGCCAGCTATCAACAGGGCTAGCGCCCATGTGGAAGGAGATTTCACGTGGATTAGGCGTATTCTATTGCTTCGAAATTCCTCAATATGGGGTGTTGCTGGAGCCGTTAGACATTTGTGCGGTAAAGGGTGCCAATACACCGGTGCTGCTACAAAGGGTACGGCAGCAAATCATCATCATAGAGTTCTTACTCACTTCCACCCCGGGAGTGCTTCCACGTTTTTGAGTGCCGTGAGAACACTTGCGCTTCGACAAATGAGGACACATATGAATTACTGACGAAATATGACGAAGACGAAGGTGGCGGTAAAAATAAGCAAAAATATGCTCTATACGATGGGCATTCGAGTTAAATATAAAATATTATTTGCTTATGGCCAAATGCTAAATATTTGCAACTGTCCTTGCTAGTACGAAAAATCGGCAACATTTGCATCGATTGGCGCGCCTGTGACAAGAGTCACTCCGCATCTTGCACTTAAACTGCACGAAAAACAGCTCCTCAGATATTAATGACTCACGAGTGGCGTTGACCAGTCTACGGAGTCGCGCTGGCGGAAACAGGCGCAGTGGGCATGCGAGCGTAGCTGCATACTCGAAATGTTTCTCTAGATACAAACGCGCACATCTTATAGGCACTAATCTAGGCAGTGTGTCGCTGCTCGTGCAGCAGTACCTTCTGGCAAACCTTTCCTTACACGGTACCCAAGTGCGACTTTCACTCAGTATAATGGTGGAAACTTAAATTAAGCGTTTCTTCAAATTACGTGTAGCTTACCAATGAAGCAAAATGCTAGACAGCTTGTACTGTGCAATTTAAGTGGGTGATAATGCACTCCAGGAGGTCTAAATTTCCCGGAGCCCTCAACTACGGCTTCTCACATAGCCTGGGTCGCTTGGGGACGTTAAACCCCACAAAAAAACAAATCCATACAGCGTACATTGAACGCCATTATACCGATATGTATGAGACCCGGGCCTAATACGGGCCTGACTCAGGCCCGAGCCTGACCCGAGCCCGAAGCTCATTGTCCCGAGCCCGGCCCGGGCCCGATCCAACAATCCCTTACCCGGCCCGGCCCGGCCCGGCCCGTGCAGTGCTCTAGCCAGCACTGCAACCACAATATACATTTCACCAATATTACGCCTGCATAGGGTGTTATTCCAAAGCAGTTTCGAGACCTGAAGTGGCTCTGTGGTAGAATGTTTGATTGCCACGCAGAATGCTTGGGTTCGATTCCTGCTGGGACTCTGATTTCTATTGCTTTCTATTCCTCACCTCAACGCCGCCGATGTCCGTTTTTCTTAACGCTGTCGCCTTTAAATTACCAGTGTCAACGCCACCGATGTGACTTTCTCTTAACACTCTCGCATTTATATTACCAATGCCTGGTCTCGCCGTGCCTGGGTAGATATAAATTGTCAAATTCCTGTGGCGCATACCCGCATTCCGCGGCCCTTGGTATGCGGTTAATGAGCCACACGTGTCTGGAGAAATGTGTTTGACGACGTACGCGACGGGATTTTCACGCTATTTATGTCATGACCAGCCAGGCATATTCGTCAATACCTTGTGGCAAATGTGTGACCTCGCAGACCGGCGAAGTCTCGGCCTTACCAGACAGAGAGCGAGACCCGACACGACCGCTGTGATCAGAAGTATCTTAATGACTGACTCGAACGCTAGCGCGCGCAGGCCCGTGGACCGCGGCACCTGCCTCTTGCAAGAGCGAGCGTCTCGTCTTCTTCCATACGACGCCGATGCTGCTGCCGCTACAGAGGTCTTCCCCCCTAGAGAGGAGGAAAGACCGACGAACGATCGGAAATCCAGGAGACACGATGCGTCTTCGGTGCATAGGATTGCAGCGCTCCGGAATGCAGTAGCGTTGCGTCGCACTATGGTGTGGCCGATGGCAACGTTGCTTCGAAGTAGGCAGGCTTGAGACGTTCGAGAGCGATTGTGTCGGGCCGGCCGTTGACGTTGACGACGAATGTAGATGGACGACGTTCCAGAACTCGATACGGCCCGGAGTAGTGCGGCTGCAAAGGCTTCCGCACGGCACAGTTGCGCACGAAAACGTGTGTAGCAGATGTGAGCTGCGGAGACAGGTAAGGAGCTCTCGATTCGTGCGGGCGCGTAGGCACGGGGCGTATCTGCTGGAAGATGTTTTGCAGTTCGGAAACGTAGTCTCCGGCTAGTGGCACAGGTGTTTTGGCTGGGGGGATCGAAGAAGTCGCATGGCAGGCGTAGCGAACTGCCGTAGACCAACTAGGCGCATGAGCAGCCCAGGTCGCTCTTGATGGCAACTCTAATGCCAAGCAAGACGACTGGTAGTTGGACGACCCACTTATCTGGTGATCCATGTGCCATGAGGGAGGACTTGAGATGCCTGTGGAAACGCTCGACCAGCCCATTTGTTTGTGGGTGGTAAGAGGTCGTGCGGAGGCGTGTCGTTCCGAGGAGCTTGAGGAGTTCGTTAAGGAGCGCCAAATCAAACTGCCGACCGCGATCGGTGACTACAGTCGATGGGCAGCCGAACCTCGACTTCCATGTCGACATGAAGGCTGCTGCAACTGTGGGCGCTGATATGTCGGCCATGGGTGTAGCTTCTGGCCACCGTGTGTAGCGGTCGATGCATGTCAGTATGTAGATGTAGCCCTTGGAAGGTAGGAGAGGGCAGACCAGGTCCAAGTGCACGGTGTCAAAACACGCGTCCGGTGGAAGGAAGGACTTCGCAGGAGGGACGGGATGGCGCTGGATCTTGGAGCGTTGACAAGGCAAACAACAGCGCACCCAGTCGCGAACTTGAGCATTTAGCTGAGGCCAAACGTAGCGACTGGAAATTAGCTACTGTGTCACGCGAATTCCGGGATGCGACAGATTGTGTACACCGTCGAGCAGGCGTCTGCGAAGCGGTGCCGGGATGAAAGGTCGGGGTGTGCCGGTAGAGGTATCAGACACTACCGATGTACCATCTAAAGTCAAAACGACGTCCTCCAGTTTCAGCGACGTTGACGAATTTCAGAGGGTACGCAGATCGGTGTCGTCACGCTGGTGGGTGGCGAGTAGGCCGACGTCAATGATGGAAGGTTCTGCAGTTGGGGTGGAGACTGCATCGACGTGGCTCAGAGCATCGGCAGGAATGTTGTCGGTGCCTTTGACGTGACGGAACGTTGTCGTAAACTCAGAGATGTAGGAGAGATGTCGACTCTCGCGAGGCGAGTAGAAGGACGCCGATCGGTTCATCGCGTGCAGAAGGGGCTTATGGTCGGTCAGGACACTAAACTGACGACCTTCTAGGAAGTGCCGGAAGTGTCGGACAGCCAAGTACACGGCGAGTAGCTCGCGGCCGAAAACGCTGTAGCGGCTCTATGCAGGCTTCAGCTTCTTTGAGAAGAAAGCGAGTGGATGCCAGGTGCCGTTGATGAATTGTTGCAAAACGGCGCAAACAGCGTTGTTCGAGGCGTCTGTCATGATAGCAGTCGCTGCATCTGGTTTCGGATGTTTCAGCAGTGTTGCACTGGCGAGGGCAGACTTGACTCTTGTGAACGCGTCGGCGGCCTCTTCAGTCCACTGAAGCGCTTGTTTTCGTTTAGAGCTTAGCAGCTAAATAGCACAACTTCAGGGACGAAAGACAAGAGAGTGCGACACACACAAGCGCTGACTTCCAACTGAATGTTAATAAGAAAACACATGAATATAAAGGGTAGACCCGCGCCTGCGCAGCTTCGCAACCCCGGAACCACAAACCACCCCTATGTGATAAGATACATCTCTCCAAATGCACAACACCAGTTCCGTAGAAGAAATAAAAATTAATAAATCACATGGCACTATCTTGCAATACACCCAAAAAAGCGTAGTTATTTATCTGGCAGAGCAATGGAGGGCACGCTTATACAATGCCTAACATCCTTAGCCATCTCTGCCGCTTCTACTATTTCTCGCGTTTTTTTAACGCGGTAGCGTTAAAGAGCTCGTTTCGCAGAAATTCCGGCGTCGGCGTCGGCGTCGTTGGTTGTGAGCGAAAAATCATCATCTTGTCCGTGACCGAAAAATCGAGAAAGATGCCCGAGTGAGGATCGCACCCGGATCGTCTGCGTGGCAAGCAGGCGTTCTACCACACAGCCATGCCTATACTTGGCAATACTGTGAAAATAACTTCCTCTGCTTGGAAATGCAGTGAAAATAACTTCCATGCTTCGCAAACGCAAGCGTCCTTTATATTGGCGTCGCAGTATAACATGTAATATCCCAGGAATATTGCGTGGTACAAGCGTACATTGCCATCGGGCGTCAGAATATGTGACTATCATAGCGATTCCATAGTTTAAAGCCAGCCACCCATTACAAACGGCACACACCTTACTGCGCGTATTCCCTTAACACCACGTAGTGGGTGCATAGCAAGTTCGAAAACATTTGCCGCGCATAATTTCTCCTGGTTTAAAGCATACTACCCATTACATAGTATGCACTAAGTGATTGAAGTACGCAGTAGGGACGGGATATCGCTATCGCGTTCAACTCTTAAAGGCGAAGCTTAAGGGTCCCCCCAATTTTTGGTCTTCATGTGCGAACAGCACTGTACAATTTTCAAACTGCGGCGTACAACCACAGCTTCGACAATGCGTCGCAACGTGACCTTGCAGACCTCCCCGGACATTGTGTTGTGCATTTAGACAGATGTATCTTATCACTTAGGGGTGGTTTGTGGTTCCGGGGTTGCGAAGCTGCGGAGGCGCGGGTCTACCCTTTATATTCATGTGTTTTCTTATTAACATTCAGTTGCAAGTCAGCGCTTGTGTGTGTCGCACTCTCTAGTCTTTTGTCCCTGAAGTTGCACTATTTAGCTGTTCATATGGAGTACCAACTAGCCCAAACACGCACCTTATTAGAGCTTAGCAGAGCGTCAAGAGGGGCCACAAGTCGTGCACAATCGGGTATAAACCGTCGATAAAAATTGACGAACCCGAGAAATTGGCGAAGCTTGGTCATCGTAGTCGGTCGTGGAAAATCTTCGACGACGCGAATCTTGGACGACAGTGGTCGAATGCCGTTCGCGTCAACTACGTGTCCAAGGAACTCGAGTTCCTGTCGACCAAATTCACTTTTGGCGGCGTTGATGACGATTCCTCGGCTGGCAAGGCGGGAGAACAACAACCGCAGGTGTTGTACATGCTCTTCGATAGAAGTACTTGCGACAAGGAGGTCGTGAATGTAGGCAAAGACGATTGGCAAGCCTCGGGTGACGGAGTCGATGAAACGCCGGAACGATTGACCAGCGTTCCGTAGGCCGAAGGGCATGCGGAGGAATTCAAAAAGACCGAAAGGTGTGGTGATGGTGGTCTTCGGGATGTCTTCCTCGGCGACTGGCAACTGATGATAGACGCGAACAAGATCGATCTTGGAAAAGATCGTCGCACCGTGCAGCGCTACCGTGAAGTCCTGGATATTCGGAAGCGGGTAGCGATCAGGAACTGTGATGTTGTTGAGCGCCCGGTAATCACCACATGGACGCCAATCCCCAGTCTTCTTGGGCACCATGTGAAGTGGTGACGCCCATTTGCTTGAAGAAGGTCGGATGATACCGAGTGCGAGCATGTGCTCGAACTCCGCGTGAGCAACCTTGAGTTTCTCAGGGGACAAACGCCGAGGTCGAAAATAGACCGGAGGACCGGAGGTGACGATGTGGTGACAAACGTCGGGTTGTACCGGTTGAGTCCAGTCCGGCTGGCGCGTCAGAGTGGAGAACTCACGAAGGAGCTCGGCGAACGGTTCTTCCAGCATAGAAGATATCGGGTGCGATTGGCGATGTGGTTGTTACAGGGGCGCCGGTAACAGTCAGGTGGGTGACAGAGTCGATAAGACGACGCTGTTTTACGTCGACAAGGAGCCCATCAATGGTGCAGAAAGTCAGCTCCGATGAGGGCGCGTCGGACGTCTGCGACCAGGAAAATCCAGCGAAACGTTCGTCGGGGGGCCAAGATTGAGCATGATGGAGCGTGATGCGAAAACAAAAATCTTGGTACCGTCAACGATACCGTTGACGGTACCGTTGATTACAAACGGCGTTTGAAACAACACAAAAACGACGTCGCCAAGGGCCACACAACTGCGAACATCACAATGAAACTGGCCACAGCACTTGACTGGGACTCAGCAGCTGTCATCGCAATGGAAATACATTTATCTACCCGTCTGCTTTTGGAATCATTTTACATTCAGTCGACTATCCGCACGATAAACAGGTCAAAGGGCAATCTACCCGAGATATACACCCGCACACTGCGCCACCTAACCCATAAATATCCGCATGCCCATGCTAACATCTTCATTGTGATCAAGGGACCCGTACGGGGCCCGAAACGTCAATGCTTGTCTTTATCATTTTTTACCTTGGCAAGTGTATGTTTATTGCGCAACTATGCTTCCTCGCCAGACGATTGTTCGTCAAACAATTGATTATGTTACTGCTAGTGATCACTGCTGTGTGCTTGTGTACTTGTAATTTTTGTATTGTTCATTATTGTTCATACAATTATGCTTTGGTTACTGTTACGGTTCAGCTGCCACTCAAGCGTCGCCAGCGCGAAGTCAGCGACGGGAATGACAGCAGGTTGGTCCTTCCGTACGCAAGTAGAAGCAGTGAAAAGATCGGAGACGTGTTTGGACAAGAAAACAACAGTTAATCTAGCTATTGCGGCACCAGCACTCTAAATACAACACTTAAAGTAAACTAACAATATACAAACAGTCAAACAATAGGCTTACGAAATACACAGGATCAATTAACGCTAAAGCAAACAATGGAATACAATTAAACCATAAAGACGTGACAGTTCGATGGTATAAACAAGGTGAAGGCATAAGTGAAATGGCCGGCAGCGTTGCGTCCACGACGATTGGATGCGAGAAGTCCCGAAGAGTTCTGGCATGACTGCGATGTCGGTGGATCCGAGTTGCAACGCCGATGCTTCCGGGAGTTAGTGCTTGAAGGAGATCTCAGGCAGGTTGAGCTAACCTGAGATTGAAATTCATGCCTGCGTTGTTTAGGTGGCCAGCCGATACAAAGCACACACTAAAAACTTCTAGGAGAGATACTCGTTGGTCTACTTCTACTCCATGTTTGTCAAGCAACTAGACTGATTAGCAGGGCGATATCCTGCGCTCAAAATCCCCTTCGTGTCCCCTCACTCTCTTCCTGGGGAAAAAGGGAACCATCAACATGGGTCCAATTCATGCGCCTTGCATTGTCACAAAAGTCCGCCCTCAAAATATTGACAACGCCCCTTTTTAATTAGTGAGGGGTTCTCCGTTAATCAAAAGAGACAACCCGTTTACGGTGACTGCGTAGGCAGCTCGTGCACGTGCAGCTCCTTCCGTGGGAACGTATCTTGCCTGCATTCTTAGCCGAGCGTTTTGCAGTAAAAACTTCGGGGCACACTGCGGCTTTCAATATACCTGCCGTCGCCGCGCTACTGAACAAAGAACCCCGCTCGGCAGCGACATCCAAAGAATAACCCCCCCCCCTTCTGCTGCTCTTCGCGGCTTTAAAAACAAGTCTTTTCACGTCCGAGCCGGCGTGCCGGTCAGCGGGGTGAGTGCGGTGCGCGTTAATCGGCCTCACGAGGGGTCGAAAAAGTGGCATTCCGTGACAGTTACTATAATACACTTCCTTGTTAAAGTAATTGCATATATTCTTGTGTACGTGCAATTTTGTATTGTTTACTGTTTGCACAAGAATGCTTTATTAGATCACTATGGTGCATTTTAGTGTTACATTAATGAAGTTCTTGTATATGTATTTATTTCTGTTCCCTTGACGCTGCTCGAGCTAGCTACCGCACTATTTGCATTGAATTTTTTTTTCTTCCCCTCCCCCCTACCACTGGAGGCGCTGTGGATATGGCATAAGTAAATAAATAAATAAATAAATAAATAAATAAATATCCAAGAGAGGCGTAAACTACGTTGTTCGACCTCCCCCCCCCTCCCCGCTAACTCTTCTAGACAAGTTCTTGATAAATATGCCTTATGTGGTCATCTCTTTCAAGAAAAATGTCCTTGCTGTTTTGCAGCCACTCATAACTCGTATTCGAAGGTTCTATATCAAAAGGCGCCAAGAAGAGCCCCGATTACGTGAGATATTGGTGTGAAAGAGCATTGACACCAAGCTTCAGAAAGCTAATTCTAGGCTCGGACTCATGAGTCGACTCACTCGGACTCACTCAGACTCAGATCGAGCCGTGAGTCTGAGTCTGAGTGAGTCCGAGTGAGTAATAGTTTGGTGAGTTTGAGTCCGGCTGAGGAAAATTTTTGTGAGTCTGAGTCCGAGTGAGCCCTCAGCGCAAAATATATTTCATGGGTGAGGCGGAGTAAGCTTCCCAATTTTTGCCGACCGATGATTGCCGACCGATGATTTTTACCACGCCCACTTGCAAATGTCAATTCGTTGTTATCCTCAGTGATACATAGTTTTACATTTTCCATTAGGGCATCATGTGGTAAATTATAAATGTCTTCTACATCTATGCTGAACATTTTACACTGGACCAGGGTTAGAAGCGACAAGGAATGAAACGCGGTCATTTGAATTGTGATTAAGAAAGGGATCAACACTGAGATTTCAGGTGTCTGTGCAGATACGGCGACACACAGTGTTGCCAACTATCCCTTTCCGTGATTATCGCTAGGAACGGCATGTGAACTTTATGGGTCTTAGCAGAGAAGAATATATCCAAATTCAGTTTCTTAGTCTCATTTACTGCTGAGGCTAACTGTTCAAGGCTATGGCGACGAAGTAGTGCAAGGGCGCGCTCCTGAATTTTAGCAGGCTTCTGGTTTACTTGTTTAAAAGTTCTTCTTAATCGCAGATTCGGTCTTTTCCCAAAATACATATTCAGACTCTAAGCGAAGAAACCTTCCTTATCAGAAGTTAGAATATGAAGGTATCGCATATGATACCTTCATAGAATATTGTCGCGTGGTCGTGACGTCGACGAAGGCAGCAGCTGGCGTGTCCAAGTTGAAACTCTTTATTTGGGCCGAACTTGTGGCCGGGAAACCGAAAGTCAAACTACAGCAAGCAATGCACGCTGTGCACTGATACACTGATAGTGGCGAACAGAGCGTCGGCCGTCGATAAAACTGATCATCGTTGGGATGCGCCGTCTTTTATACAGCATGCGTCGAAATTTCCAGTCTTATCACTTGTGGTCGCGCAAGCTCTGGAATAATCTTGAGTGTTCGCGTGCTACGCGCAATGTTAACAAAACTATCTACAAACGTGAAGCTTCTCGAACACTGAGGCGCAATCTGCGCCGAGCATTGCTCACAGTCTTTGTGGGTTTAAACCGAGCACATCAAAATAACACGCGTGGCAATGCCCCCCCTCTGAAAAAGCATCGTCCCGATGCTTCAACAGAAGATGGAATAGAACAAGAAAGTGCAATCAGCAATAAATACAAGCAAAAAAGTACCACAATAAAGCAAAAAATTTACAGTCCTCATGTTCACAAACGCGTGTAATACGGCTTGAGGCGCACGACATGGACGACTTCAGGTCGAGCACGGCGCCGTTGTGAGTTCGTTGTGCCCTCCGGGGACAACCTCGTAGTCCAGAGTGCCTAGACGTCGAAACACTTGTATGGCCCGAAGTATCGGCGAAGAAGTTTTTCACAGAGTCCACGTCGACGTATTGGTGTCCAGACCCACGCACGGTCGCCAGGCTGGTATTCCACGAAGCGTCGTTGAAGGTTGTAGCGACGGCTGCCGGTATTTTGCTGGCACTGGATACGCAGACGAGCGAGTTGTCGAGCTTCTTCGGCGAACAGTCGGTAGGCCGTGACGTCGATGTTTTCTTCGTCCGGTGACGTTTGGTAACATGGCATCGAGCGTCGTTGCCGAGCTCCGTCCGTAGACCAACTTGTATGGCATCATCTGCGTCGTTTCTTGTACGGCCGTGTTGTACGCGAAGGTCACACGGAAGGATGGCATGCCACGTCTTGTGCTCGACGTCGACGTACATGGCCAGCATGTCAGCGATGGTCTTGTTGAGACGCTCGGTGAGGCCATTGGTCTGTGGGTGGTAGGCGGTGGTCCGGCGGTGGCTTGTCTGGCTGTATCTCAAGATCACCTGAGTTAGCTCTGCTGTAAAGCCCGTGCCTCTGTCGGTAATGAGGACCTCTGGGGCGCCATGACGCAGGACGATGCCCTCAACGAAGAACTTTGCTACCTCGGCGGCGCTGCCTTTGGGTAGGGCCCTTGTTTCGGCGTAGCGGGTAAGGTAGTCGGTAGCTACGATGATCCGCTTGTTTCCAACAACCGACGTCGGGAACGGCCCAAGTAAGTCCATGTCGATTTGCTGGAACGGTCGATGGGCTGCAAAATCCCGCTGGCCTTGTCGGCGGTGTCTTGCGTCGCTGGCAGTCCCAGCACGTCCTCAAGTAACGAGTGAACGTCGGCGGTATGGCGTGGCCAGAGGTACTTTTCTTGTATCCTCATGAGCGTGCGGGAAACACCGAGGTGGCCAGCCATCGGGTCGTCGTGCAGGGCATGGACAAT
Organism: Rhipicephalus appendiculatus; assembly: GCA_030522465.1. Taxonomy (NCBI): domain Eukaryota; kingdom Metazoa; phylum Arthropoda; class Arachnida; order Ixodida; family Ixodidae; genus Rhipicephalus; species Rhipicephalus appendiculatus. The sequence continues at coordinate 24,629 of JALIZH010024788.1, read as the reverse complement.
TTCTGGTCGCAGTGCCGAGGGTACAACGATAAGGTAGCTGGCTCGGGCCGGAGAGAAGTTCTTCTTTACGAGTACTGCAGATTTGGCCAAGTTGGTGCATTATAATTTCGTACTGGTATAGCGCAGCTCAGTTTGAGCATGAAGAAAAGAGTCAACAGCGAAGAAGGAAACGCTCATCCTGTTGTCTGTGTTTCCTTCTTCGCTGTTGACTCTTTTCTTCATGCTCAAACTGAGCTGCGCTATACCAGTACGATATTTTACGAGGAGGTTGTTTTTCAAAAAAAAGGATGCCAATCCTCGCCTGAATACTTTTGAGACAACGATGGTCCTGCCATCCAGGTATTCCATTAGACCCCTCAGTTCCGGGTCGGCTCGCTGTCGTTCGGCGAAGTCATCGGCACTTATGGCTCCCAAGAAGCTGTCATCATCCTGGTCGTCGGGTGTTCGTGGGTCGACGGGGGGGCACGAGACAGGCAGTCGGCGTCGGAGTGTTTCCTTCCGGACTTGTACACGACGGTAATGTCGAATTCTTGAAGTCTTAGGCTCCACCGTGCGAGGCGACCTGAAGGCAGTGTTGTACGGAACGGCGTTCCAAGGAACGACGTTCCAGGAACTAGTTCCTTTTGGCAGGAACGGAGGAACCCCACCGTTCCTTTCAGGATAGGTGGAACTGTAACGGTAACTCGTTACGTTTAAGCAGGAACGGTAGAGGGAACGGCGTTCCTTATGTAGACGTTCCACGGCATTCAACAGGCGCACGCACGCAGCACATCATGCAGAACTGGGCGGACAGGCGACCGTGTGCGGCGTGAAAATGTAGCGCTCGCCCATCACGTGACTACGATGCATCCTAGTTTTTACTTCAAGGCACCCGCCGGGGGCGCAGGAAAGCGAAAGACGCCGAGGCTGACCCCGAGCGGGAGGAACAGTTGATTTTTTACACTCTCCTGTTTCATTTAATGGTATATATTTGCAAGCTTAGACAGCTTATTGGCAAGTGCTATAAATTGAAAATAAAGGTCTAATCAGGTTATGCTCGAGGTTTCCATGTCTCGTAGAAATAAAGTTATCATCATCATGAACCGGTACGCACTCTCCTCGTCATCGCCATCCTCTTCTGCTTCTCTCCCAGAGCACGGGCGCCGATTTGTACAGCGCAGAACGCAATAACTCTGATGGGGCGAGAGAACGAGTACAGAGAAAGAGCGAAAGGAAGAGCGTCGTAAACAGTGTTGCGGAATGGGCACCTCCATTCCATTCCAATTCCATTCCACGGAATTAGAACTTGCCGCAATTCTATTCCTTTCAATTCCTCGGAATGAAAAAACTTAGCCCATTCCCACTCCGGGAATGGCCGGGCAGCTAATTCCATTCCTGTAATTCCTCAACGTAAGAAAAATATCTTGATAGTTTTATCGAGTTAAGACTGAACGCCCCATAAAGCTGATGCCATCAGATGCGTTAAGAACTGCAAAAGTGCGCAAAACGTTACCAAGGTCGAGGTATAGTAGCTTTGGTGACATATCTCGTGCAGTACTACCACCCTATTCATTTCCATAGGTGCAGTTCTCCCGCTACCTATAGTATTTGCATGGTCGGCATGTTTGAACGAATGGCAATATTTTAATATTGTTTAAGCTTAAATGTGTCAATGCTAAAATGACGACATAGCGTATTTTTATGCTGACAAAAGTAGTGTTGAAAAAGACTAAGCAGTTTTGCTACGCGTCTGGAGCGATCATGAATATGGAGAAAACTAAGATTTGGTTAATGGGGAACAGAATCCTCTAGATCTGCTGGTATTAGTTGGAACAGTGCACCGCTCGGGCACCTTGTACCTTTGCATCGACTACGGAATACTGGGCAGCACTGCTCGTCAGCACTCACGCTTGTTAAGCGCGCCTCGCAAGCATGGATGGCGTGAGGAGAACTTTCTGTGTTCGCCTGAGCGCAGGTATGCAATGTCAGGTATACAACTTATAGAAGCGCTTTTTCGAATATGCGTCCCAGTCGCCGACGGCGACAGAAGCAAAAACAAAAAAGTGAAGAGTGGTGAGACAGCAGGCGGCTGGGGTGCCGCCGAGGGAAAAAAAAAATCACAAGGCCTAAGGGGGGATACGCCGCCGCCTATTTCCGCACGACGGATAGCCAACGGCATAGAGCCGCGGTTACGCGAAGAATAGAGAAAAACTCCGGAGCAACACAGTCTATATAAGGACAGAATTGCAGTTAGGCGCGTTGCTTATAAATGTACCGTGCTTGTAATCAGCCAAGTCCATTTTAGAAATGCTTCTTTATTGTTAAATTCGAGGCTTTGACTTACTAATGTTTAAAGTTTGAAAAACAGCGCATAGACGATAAGGAGCGTTGTTTCAGCAAAAAGGCGTAATTCCATTCCCATTCCATTCCGTGCAAAAAGCGCTTAATTCCATTCCCATTCCTTTTCTCCAAGCGTTGTCCCCATTCCATTCCGGTGTCGCAAAAATGTGGAATGAATCCGGAGTCATTCCAATTCCGGAGTGGCAACTCCGCAACACTGGTCGTAACCACTCGGCTATCCAGTTTTTTTTTTTTCTTTTTCATGGTATTTGTTAAACATGGGCATGGCACATTGAAGCAATTCAATACAGACAGAGAACTAATATGTTTATTTTGCTCGTATCGCGACCCAGCGACAAACACATAGTACTGAAGAATTCGCATTCATCTCTATAGCGAATACATCAAATAACTGCCATTTCCCATTCTACACTAGAACAGTGGTAAGGATAAATATCTCACCAATGCAATATACCATTCTGGTTGACTTTCAATTTGCTCGTATACATCTCTTAGCTTTGTGACCATATACTAATGAAGAAGGATGTTGAGGAAATTATTGGGTGCATCTTTCTGCAACATGCGCGCACGCTAGAAGAGTATAGCACAGCTGTATATCAAGGGGGTGGGAAGGAGAAGTGATGGTGAGGAGGAGCGAAAGGAGGAGGGGAAAACATTATGTAGAGACCGAGAAAAAAAAAAAAGGAAGGTCAGCAAACCTACACAGATAGAGAGATAGATAGCGAAAAAGATATAAAAAGAAAGAGAAAGAGGAAAATAAGAGAACGAAAGGCAAGAAAGAAAGCAAAAGACAGAAAGACAGAGGACGAAATATACAGAAATATGTTCGCTGACTGTGAACTGGGGACTTAACTACGGTGCAAATGTGTATCCTGAACATGATTTTCTGCTCACACTGAAATGTTGAATCAGCACTCTTTAAACGCCTAAGGATTGTCCCTTTCGATGCGATTTCCTGTGCAAGAAATTCAATTCTATTGGCGCATTGGTGGAGATTTCTATTTGAATATGTGAAGTGCAGTATCCTGACTGTGCCTTTGAAGACCGACGTTGAAAAGTGCCACATGTGTTGGATTTGAAATAGACGAGCACAAAAGTTGATGAATAAAAAGTTCAGGCGACGATAATCGACGCAGAAGCGTAGGGTTCCGTCCTTCTTCTTCACTAAAACCACGGGTGACGCCCACGGACTCTTGGACGGCTGAATGATGTCATCGCGTAGCATTTCGTCGACTTGTTTCTTCACGGGCTCGCGTTCACGCGTCGAAACTCAGTACGGGCTCTATCGAACTGGTCGGGCACTTTCTTCTGTTATGATGCTATGTTTCGCGACTGGGGTCTGCCGAATTCTTGACGACGCCGAGAAGCAGTCCTTAAATTGCAGGAGCAAGGCTTTGAACTGGTCTTGCTTGACCTTTGGAAGGCTCGGGTTAACGTCGAAATCTGGTTCGGGACCTCGATTCGTCGAAGCAGGTTCGGCAGCATCGAAGAAGGCGAAAGCATTGCTGGCGGCCACGCATTCTTCGATGTAGGCGACCGTCGTACCAATGTTGAGGTGCCTATATTCGTGGCTGCAGTTTGTCAGCTCTACCTTTGCTTTACCGTCACGCAGCTCGGCTATACCTCTTGCGACGCAAATTTGACGGTTCAGGAGTAGGTGCTGATCGCCCTCGATGACGCCTTCAAGTGTCACATAATCAAGTGTCGTCCAAAAAGAATATTGAAAGTTGTGTCAGCTCAGCTTCTATATCGCTATTAGATTGTGAAATCTCGTTTCTGGACGACACCTGATTAGGGGGGAACCTTCGTTCCTGTATTTCCCTTTCCCTTCGTGCTCTTCCGGCATATATTATCTTCTATGAATAAATCCAAATTTCAGTCTGCGCTTGTTTGTGTTCTCTTTCTGTGTCCCGTTAGTTTGCGCTGCCAATATTTCACTATAAATTAACGGTAGTATTCAGTTTTCATCGCAGTTAGTTAAAGTGAGCTCGCGTAAAGTAGAGTTTTGAGCGCGTGGCAACAGAAAACGCGGACGACGACGCATAAGACGCGCCATTGGCCGCGAATTCGAACGCCAGTGGATATGGTGGCGTCATCTAACAAAAGCGCCTGTAAACGCACTTTCCGACGCGCGGCCTCCGAGATAGCGCGCCGGCGGGTTTCCACGGGTTTCTCTCCGGCCGTCCCACGGAGGAAGGAATAGACAGTTATAGTATAGCGTTAGCGTGATAGCGGGAGTTAAGGGAATAGCGTTACCGTGCCGCACACGTTCGTTTCGGACAGCGCGTTATAGTTTAGCGGGATAGCGTTTACGTACCCAAGCTGGCACGGTGGCGTCATCTAGCGGAGGGTGAATGCATTAAACAGAGTGAAAAGAAAAAAACTGAGAATTCTCGTCTGTATCCCCGCGCGTAGCAATATTAGTACTTTTATTTAGTAATAATAAAAGTAAATAAGTATGAACCACGCACCAAAAGAGCGAATTTTTATGTTGCGGATTTGTTTACACCGATCTTCTAGTTAGGCCTAGGGACGTTCGAAATGGGAAGCGATCACAAAAACTATGCTAAGTTATCCGTAATACTCGGTAGTCGAAGCTACCTGTAGGCAAGCGAAGCCATTTTGCACAGTGTTTAGCTACTAAAGAAGTGAATCCGTCCCCACCAAGGCTAAATTCAGTTCGAAGCGGGCGTCCAAAACCGCCGCCATGTTTTACGTACACTACGTAGACCACGAAAACACGGCAACGCTAAATCTGAAAAATAGCGTGCGTGCGGTACACGCTACGGGTCTTTTAGCGCACAGCGCACGCGCACTTCGATCCCGCTACTCCGCTAAGCCCGCTGAGGGCATGCCCAGCCGGCGCGCTACGCAAAAAGTGTGGAGGAAATGACGTCATGGCGGCCATATCCACTGGGCACAATGGCGGCGTTGCTATGGTTACGTGTTTTGCAGTGTAGCTGGTGTAGCGGCGGCGGCAAATGCGGTGGCATGTGCTTGTGCGCCTCCGTAGGTCTCGTACTCAACCGTGGTGCACGATATCCATGCTTTGTGCCGCGTTGTTAGCTACGCAGTGTTCTCCCGGTGGTTATTGTACCTAGCAACGTTTACAAAACCTGTTGTTAGCCACGGGGCCTCAACAGTGCGTGAAAGGATCGCGTATATTCACGTGCCGTGCAGCGGATGGCGCCGATGAAGTATTCGATGTGCTCAGCGAAATCGGGTTCAGGCACCGTGACAAAACGGAACCACGACGAACACCTTGCAGGTCAGTGACAGTTGTGCAGTGTTCCTGCTTGTGACAACGGACGAAACGTTTGTACTCCGCTAGACGAAATGAGGACACCATGTGCACATGTAGTTTCGTGTTCGATATGTGTACAGTAAGAACTTGCTTGTGCGCATTAAAATACCTTTTCTGTTTTGCTTGCTATGCTCGCCCCTAGCAGTGTGCTCTCGGCGTTACAGCAACCGCGTTCAAGTGTCACTCGTACACCTTCACCGTGCACAAAGTCGACCACCGCGGTTGCACAATGCTGACGCCGGTGAGCATTTACGTGGAACCCGAGCACGGTGGCCGGGCGCCGCTTGGGAAACGGAATGCAACCAGAGAAGGCGGCGCACGGCCGATCGTGTTGTCCGTACAGTGCGTGAATAAATGTCGTGAAAACATTGACACCACACTCGCCGTAGTCAATGCATCTGACATGGCGTTCTCTTGTGTTTGCTTCCCTTGTCGACGAGCTCCTACTCGCTGTTATTACTCGGACGAAATGATTTCGCCAACGGTATCGCGCTGGCCCACCGTTTTCAGTCCCGTTCCGTTGGTTTCGGATAACCTGAACACGCGTGCCGTGCAGCCCACGTGGTTTTCGAGCCGGCGAGGAAAACGCGCCTTCTACTTCGCTACTCAAATGTAAACAGGAGAGGAGAATCTGCCCAGTCAACATGGCCGACTTCCGGCTTCACCACGGCTTCACAGAGAGTGACGTCAGGGCCTCTCCTGAGTTGTTCCTTCCTCCGTGGGCCGTCCCAATCGCACGGAGAGGGTGTAATTTCAGAGGTGGGCGTGGCCCGCTCCCCCTCCGCACCGCGGCGCTCGCCGCTGAGGGTCGCGGTGCGGACGGCCGGAGAGAAACCCGTGGAAACCCGCCGGCGCGCTATCTCGGAGGCCGCGCGTCGGAAAGTGCGTTTACAGGCGCTTTTGTTAGATGACGCCACCATATCCACTGGAGTTCGAATTCGCGGCCAATGGCGCGTCTTATGCGTCGTCGTCCGCGTTTTCTGTTGCCACGCGCTCAGAACTCTACTTTACGCGAGCTCACTTTAACTAACTGCGATGAAAACTGAATACTACCGTTAATTTATAGTGAAATATTGGCAGCGCAAACTAACGGGACACAGAAAGAGAACACAAACAAGCGCAGACGGAAACTTGGATTTATTCACAGAAGATAATATATGCCGGAAGAGCACGAAGGGAAAGGGAAATACAAGAAGGAAGGTTCCCCCCTAATCAGGTGTCGTCCAGAAACGAGATTTCACAATGTAATAGCGATATAGAAGCTGAGTTGACACAACTTTCGATATTCTTTTTGGACGACACTTGATTATGTGACACTTGAAGGCGTCATCGAGGACGATCAGCACCTGCTCCTGAACCGTCAAATTTGCGTCGCAAGAGGTATAGCCGAGCTGCGTGACGGTAAAGCAATGGTAGTGCTGACAAACTGCAGCCACGAATATAGGCACCTCAACATTGGTACGACGGTCACCTACATCGAAGAATGCGTGGCCGCCAGCAATGCTTTTTTGGGGGGGCACGCGGGCCCTTCGGTGCCCAGGGTAGCTTGTAATGAGGAAAACAACCAGGGGAACTCTTTGACAGGTAGTATAGCGAAAAACCAGAGAAAAGGTAAAAGAAGGGAGAAGGCGCGTGTTGCAATTAGTTACATTAACATGCAGGGTTGCAGAAAAAAGGCAAAAATAGTTAGAGATTGAGGGACAGTTAAACAAGGAACATATAGGTGTTTATGCGGTTACAGAAACACACCTTAGAGACTTGGAAGAGCCACCACATATTGACAATTATATTTGGGAAGGATGTAACAGGATCACATCAGAAAGGAGAGGTGGGGGTGTTGGAATGCTAATTCATAGCAGAGCAAAATGGGATAGAGTGAAGCAAACGTGTTCAGAGCACCTGCGGGTTTCGGGCACAGTAGGTGGAAAGAAAACGTGGCTAGGTGTAGCTTACTTGTGGACGGGGAATAACTGCAGAGAAAAGAATCTGGAGATAGTGAAATGCATAAGCACCGATATTAAAGAATTTGGTCATGATGCCGAAATAATCCTTCTAGGGGATATGAATGCTCACATACATGACCTTGACGGATATTCAGACTCCAATGGCAAGTTATTGCTAGATCTCTGCGAGCAACATAGTCTTGAAATAGTTAACGCGGGGCCTGTGAGGGACAGATCACGTGGGAAGTCGGAAACAGGCAAGTCGAGCATTGATTATTGTCTCATGACAGAAGGAATCTATGACAAACTTAGAGAGATGAGAATAGACGAGGAAGGCATTAACAGCTTGGGTAGTGATCATAAACGCATAACATTACAAATGGGATATAAAACTGAAAATAAGAACCTAGAATCGAACATTGGCAGCTCATATTTAAATGAGAAACAAATAACTAATATAGCCGCAAGAGTCGAGGAAGAAGTAGACAAACTTCCAGGCAAAGACTGGAAGTATAGTGAGCTGCTACATGTAATCACGAAAGAAATGGAAAAAGAGAAGAAAACTATTTCTTGGAAAGGAAAGAGAAAGCCAAAAAGTTGGTGGAACAAGGAAATCCGGGAAGCAATCGAGAAGCGACGTGAGGCATCACGGGAGCACAGACAGGCAAAAAAGGAGAAGCGGCCACAGGACGAAGTCAACCAAATATGGGAAATATATTTAGAGCAAAAATTCATTGTGCAGAAATTAGTCGAGGCAAAAATTAAAGGTGAAAGTGAACGCTGGATAACAGAGATTCGCGAAAAGAAGAAGGCCGCGCCTAGGATATTTTGGAGCCACCTAAAAGCGCTAGGTAGGAAGTCTGTCACAGTGCAACAACATATGGTAGATGAAGGAGGAAATCAATTGGAAGGGTATGAAGCGCTAGGTTACATTCCGAAAGATAACAGCTGATTCGTTTAAAAAGGTCGCCCAGGGGATTCCCCCCGGTGAGTAAAAGTATGCAGAAGAGCACAACCGAGGAAGATGTAGTACTAGAGAATTTCAATTGGAAGAAGGCCGAAGGAAAATTCCTAAGCGCACTACTCCGGGCTTAGATGGGGTTCCGGTCAGCCTCATTAACGAACTAGGACATAAGACTAAAGAAGTACTGCTGAAAGCCGTAGAAAAGTGCTTGCAGGAGAGGGAAATACCAGACAGTTGACGAAAAAGTAGAATGAACTTAATCTAGCTATAAAGGCAGGGGAGAAAAAGGATAACATTCGCTCGTATAGACCGCTAACCATTACATCGGTGCTATACAGGTTGGCGATGCAGGCAGTAAAATTAAAAATAGAAGCGTGGGTAGAACAAAATGATATTTTGGGAGAACTTCAGAATGTATTTCGAATCGACAGGTGGTTAGACGATAATCTGTTTGTTCTTACCCAGTATATAGAAATATCTAAAATAGAAAACAGGCCCTTATACGTAGCTTATCTAGACATCACTGGGGCGTATGACAACGTTAATCAGGAAATTTTGTGGGATATAATGAAGGAAGTGGGCATAGTTGACGACTGTATACAGCTTTTGAGGGAGATATACCGAGAAAATACAGTTTGTATAGAATGGGAAGGAATAAGTAGCAAGTACAGCGTTGACATTAGCAAGGGGCTGAGACAGGGATGTTCTTTCTCCCCGCTGTTATTCAAGCTGTACATAGTGAGGATGGAAAAAGCGCTAGAAGGTAGCAACATTGGATTTAATCGGTCACACAAACAGGCAGGCGCGATGGTTGAGCGGAAGCTTCCAGGTCTATTTTATGCTGATGATATTGTCTTATTTGCGGACAGTCAAGATGATATGCAGTTCACCAAGGTGGTAATGTGGGCATGTTGGTACTTCTGCGCAGCAGATGTGCTCATGGTTTGCCCTATAAGTAGTGTCGAGATCACAAAAATAAACTGTTGAAAGTAGCGCTATGTGTGTGCGTGTGTGTGCCTTCTTTGTGTCTTCGTCTTCAGTGCGCTCTTACCCTTCATAAACATGATATGCAGCGACTGGCAGATATATGCGGAAGAGAATGCGAGGCTCTAGGACTAGGATTTAGTGCAACAAAATGTGGATTGATGGTATTCAATGATCACGAAGACCATGCGGTCTTAATACAGGGCCAAGAAATACCGAGGGTAAGCGAGTACAAGTACCTCGGAGTATGGGTAAATGAGGGGGGATAGATATATGGAGGTTCTAGAGAAAGCATCGGTAGCAGAGGGAAAGAGGAATGCTGCAATTATGAAGCACAGAGCTCTATGGGGATACAATAGGTACGAGGTGCTTCGAGGGCTGTGGAAGGGTGTGATGGTTCCGGGGCTTACATTTGGGAACTCAGTGGTGTGCATGAAGTCAGAGGTGCAATCAGGAATGGATGTAAATCAAAGGACGGTGGGACGCCTCGCGTTGGGCGATCACGGGAAGACGACAAATGAGGCTGTAAAGGGTGATATGGGGTGGACAGGTTTTGAAGTGAGGGAAGCTCAGAGCAAAATTAGATTTGAAGAGAGGCTGAGGAAAATGAAGGAGAGTAGATGGGCAGGGAAGGTTTTCAGGTATTTGTATAGAAAAAGCGTCGACACGCAGTGGAGAAAAAGAACTAGGAGGCTCACCAATAAATATACGGCTGGCAGTGTGGGCGATATGGCAACAAGGAGCATTAAGCGAAAAGTCAGAGAGGCGGAGAGGACTTATTGGATGACAGCGATGGATAAGAAGCCGGCTCTCAGTGACTACCGAAAGGGAAAAAACGAAAGAAGGAGGGAAAGGTTTTATGATAATTCAAGGGGAAGCGCTTTACTGTTTGAAGCAAGGTCGGGTTGCCTTAGAACGCGTAGTTATAACGCGAGATTCAGTAACGAATAAGAACAATGTACATGCTGTGGGGGGAACAAATGAAACAATGGAACATGTGCTGATTGAATGTGGCGATATCCACCCAGGTATACGTGCGGGCACGAGTCTACATGAGGTCTTCGGTTTTAGGGACAACAATGGAAAGCTGAACACGTCCGCGATAGAAATAAGTAAGAGACGGTTAGATTATTGGTGGCAGAAAAGTAGAGATAATGGACAAAAATAAGTAATGGGGAAAAATAAGGTCATTCTGCCTTAAGAGGCAGATAGATGGACCGCGAATTTATATTTTTCTTTGGTATAATAACATAGATTTAATCAATTTAGATAAGGCATTAGGCCAACATAAAAAGAAAACTTTCTTTCCCTATCTTTTTCGAGCCTGGTGGCAGACATGTCACCCCCCCCCCCCCCTCCCACCGTTATAAAGGGGACGCTCATAGCATCCATCCATCCGGAAAGGCTGCCGCGCTGTTGGAGCGGCTTGCATGAGGCGAGGAAAAAAAGCTTTTGCGCTTTTATATAACTTCCCACCGATTTGGAAATATCAGGTCAAGGTGTACGAAAGGCAAATTGCATGCTATGGCCTATTTATACTCAAATCCGCTTTTTTTTTTTTTCAGTAGATATGCGCCTCCTATATCGCACTTAGAAGTGCGATGTCTCTGCAAGAGATCCGCATATGCTGGAAACGCACTATACTTCAGAGTTTGTGGGCTGTATAGTATGGGGCCGCTTGCGAAGGAGAACAAAAAAGAGAACGATTATTGGGCTGGGTGCGACGGCGCTCGGGGCTCGAGCTCGCACTGCCGCTGAAGACGGATCAGTCGCAGCCGGGCCTAAGTAAAGGTGTTTTTCTTGTCGCCTCCGTGTTCTCTGTGGAAACGTGACATGAGAAGTCACCTCGATAAAACAACAGATCGTTATATCGAAAACGGCTGATCACCAACGATCCCACGATCGAAAGAGCACCAAATACGCATGTGACCGGCACATGTTCAAAGGCCGCACTTGTGTGCGCTCGGCGGTTCCGAGTTTAATAACCCGGCACCGTCGAGTAAGTAATACTTCGCCCGTATCCTAGCGCGCAAGAACGCGGAGGAACCGAACGCTGTGAGACTAGCTTGTCAGGATCGCTTCGCACACGCTATGAATATGCTATCCAATAAACCGCATTCATCGATCGAGGTCATACAGTTCGAAAAAAAAAACATCAACTAAATTGTGCCTAACCTAACTAAAATTCAAAAGAAAATCTGGCAGTCCCAGCCACATCAGCGTTCGGGAAAGACCAAGCGATAGAGAAATTGAACTTTTCGAAGCTCCGCGGTGCATTCACAGATGCCACAGAAGTAATAATCGTGATACAAACAGCACATAAACAGATTTACATGTAGCACGGTGAGTGCACAGCGGTGACGTCAAAATTTCCTCTCCTTTTCGCAGAACGCCAGCGACGCATCCACGCAAGGTAACCGCGCAACGCCGCGCAGCATGAGTGCGTTACATATAAATTAGGTGTAGCGCACGCTGGAGAGGAACGCTAACTGAGCCGACCAATGAAACTCGGCACTCGGGATCAGCACTCCATCGGCATGCTCTCTCCTCGCGATATCGCCGACGGCGCCGAGTCTGGCACGACAGCTGCGCTCGCACAGCGCACAATGCTTCGCACTCGCCCGCAAGGCTTCCCTAGATTTCCTTTCCAACTACCTCATTTCGCACCGCGGAAGCAAGAGACAGGGAGGAGGGTGGAGGCGGGCGCCATACGTCTAGACCACCGTGGTCTTGACTGAACGTCGCCGGTGCTACGACGGCTGCGGACAGGTTACAGTCGCGTTTTATTAGATGCGAAGCAGCTCTTTGACTAGCCTGTGTGACGCTGTCCCTCCGTGCGTCCGTACGAACGCGCCGCAACGCGCTCCCTCGCCGCAGGCGTTGGAGCGGTGCCAACTAGGTCACGGCGTTGACGTCACGCTCCCTCGCAGTGAGCGCTGACCTCAACTCTCCCTGGCCTGCCGCGTGCTCGCCGCAGCGCCCGCAGCTGCCGCCTCGTACGTTCGCCCGCAACACCTGCCGCTACCGCCGCTCGCTACACCGCCGACTCGTCCGTTCACGCGCAAACAATTAACACCATCTTCCCAAAGGGAACCCTGATGGGATGCGAAGCAGCAGCGTTGCGCACGGGTGGCGTCACGGGTTGAACGGCGCTAACGCAGTTGCTGGGATGAGCGCTGGAAGATTCGTTTGAAGCGATGGCTGGCGTAGGTCTTGTCGTTTCTTCAGAGTGGACACGGGCGCTGGACCGGAGCTGGCGCGTTAGCGCCGTTCAACCCGTGCGCAACGCTGCTGCTTCGCATCCCATCAGGGTCCCCTTTGGGAAGATGGTGTTAATTTTTTTCATTTATGGTCTCCATTTGGATTGTCAGTTTTACGGTGTTTGGTAGATACGTCTGGCGTTGTAAAAACGAACATCGAACGAACGAACACCAAAAAAGAAAAAAACATGGTTGATCCCTCCGTCATAGGAATCGGTATAACACGAAAGTGAAACGTGTCTTTACAGAAGTAGTTGAATGTTTACTGTACATTGATATAAGATAGCTTGCACAACGTCTATTAGTGTTTGACAGTTAGGGCACCGTTTAACGTGGATGCATCCACGTTGACGCTTGGTGGTGCATTTGTATCCGGACGACTAATGTCCATGATCAATGACTAAACAGGCCCTTGTGGTCATAGATGCTTGGGGTAGCTGTACGGTTAGAGCGGAATTAGAGAAAGCGGTGTGACAGCCAGAACAGCGTCACTGATTGGACGCCGAACTTTGGCTATGGTCGCCTACTCGCGGCATGTTACAGTTATATTGAACAACGCTGCCAGACCAGAGGGAAACGCAACGCGCGTCGTGTCTTCCCCGTTGGCCGGCTGCAATTTTTCGCGGGGGCGAGGTAGGAACGCGGAGTTACAGCCACGCCAAGCACTCGTGCGTCGTAGAGCAATTTTTGGTATGGACGGATGCTATGAGCGAGGAAGACGCTAGGGGTAAGGTCGCCACCTGGCTGTGTGTTAATGCGTCGACAAAATTGTACTTTTTCTATTGGAAACGCGCCAAATGGGACGAACGCGTAGAAACGACGCTTTGCAAGAATTAATCGTGCATTTCACGGTCATAATGCATTACTTCACTTTAGCGAGAGCACTGTGACAGGATAGTGGTAGATATAAAAGGCTTTTTTTAAAGCGTACAGAGTATGTGACCGTGGCGCAGTGGATAGCGTGCCCGGCATCTCTCGTCGCGGACCAAAAGGTCGTAGGTTCGACTCCCGTTGACGGAACTTTTAAATGCGAAGCATTTCTTAGCGAACTTGGGCGACTTTGAGCGTATCTATCTATCTATCTATCTATCTAGCCGCCTACGACTTTGTGCTCTCCTGGCCGTATCGTTAATGGGACTTATACCAAAATTGGTATGGCATAACATGACTGTATGACAAACATGAATGGCTGGTCATATCATGAAAATCATGAATAACTTGTCATGAAAAGTATGATTTACACGCCATGGCCATAGTGCTCCTGAGGCTGTTTTCTTAACTTGATCTATCTAAAAATTGGTACGATGAGACATTTCTCGATAATCAACATAAATGACTTGTGGTAATATGAAAATCATGACCTGCATGTCATGTACAACATGATTTACATGCCACGCTCATGGCGAGCTGACGGCCGCTTCGCTAGCTTGATATACACCAAATTTGGTATTGCGTGACGTGAGTGTATGACGAACATAAATACCAAGTGGGCATATGGAAATCATGACATGTCATGTGCAGCATCACTTGCATGCCAATCTCATGGCACGCTCGCGGCTGTTTCGCTGGTTTGATATACACCAAATTTTGTATTGAGCGACGTGATCGTATGATGAGCATAAATGACAAGTGGTACTATGGAAATCATGACATGTCATGTGCAACATGACTTGCATGCTACGCTCATGACACTCTCGGGGCCGTTTCACTAGCTTGATATACACCAAATTTGGTATTGAGTGACGTGACTGTATGACGAGCACAAATGACAGGTGGTAATATGGAAATCAGGAAATGTCATGTGCAACATGACTTGCATGCCATGCTGATGTCATTCTCGTGGCCGTTTCGCTAGCTTGATATACGTCAAATCTTTAAGGCATACGCCTTAATTGTCTCATGCTCACGTCCGTCCGTCCCTCCCTCCAGCCGTGCCCTGGCACGGTGCCAGTTGGGCGCCGGGGCGCGCAAACGGACGCCGGTCGCGTCGGACTCTACAGTGCTCGCGCTTTGCTTACGTAGCGTGCTGTGCCCAGCGTCTCTAAATCATGCAAGGAGGGGAGACGCGCGCATGACGTTCCATTCTGACCGACCCCGTCTCAGTGGGCACAGGCGTTGGAGGAACGCGCCTTGGAATTGACAAAGTGTCCGTCAATTTAAACGCTGGAACGCGGATGGCGTGTGCACAATGCGCAAAGCGCGAGAATACGAACGCATGCCAAACGGAGGCAGATTGGTGTCGCGTCTCGCTGCGATTCGAGTTAAAAAATTAAGCGAACATAAGTGGCAGGTGGTAACACGAAAATCTTGGCATGCATGTCATCTACAATGCGACGCTCATGGTGCGCTTGCGTCCAGTACGCTAGCTTGGTATACACCAAAATTTGTATTGCGCGACGTGACTGCACGACGAACACAAATGACAGGCCCTAAATGTAACTAATGACATGCATATCACGTACAGCATGATTTGCTCCTTGCTGGCTGCTTCGCATTACATCGATTCCCACAGTGCGTGGGATCTGCCGGTTTTTTTTCTTTCTTTTCTGATCATGCGTATTTTTTGGCGTCAGTTCCGTGACGGAAATACGTCACTCAAATCTTGGTGGACCCCGGCATAAAACACTTTCGTGTTAAAATAACGATCATCGAACGAACCAATGTGCACACTGGTATGCCGTGCGCTCTGCTTTCTGCGGCGTGGTTATGGTGGCAAGAAGGGGCAGTGCGACGGACGCCATATGCGCGCCGTGGGAGAGAGGCGCACAAAACTCGATGACATTTTTTTTACGCCGCTAGGGGCGCGGCCGTCGTCGGGAGCCCGATTTTCCTTCCTCCGTGTACCTCCGTGGAAGCGCGCAGGATTCTCACAGGTGTTCTCTGTCTTCACTCTGCGCGCAAGCTGCCACACGTGCAAATGTGTTTGTGGAACTCCTGGATGCGCACCATGTGAATGATCCCCGAATAGCGACACACTATTACCATGCCAGCAAAAGCGGGTACGTGTTTTGTGCCAGGCTGTAAAAGTGGGTACAAGTCGTGTCCGGCAAGAGTGTCGTCGTTTCGAGTTCCCAAGGATGCATTGAGACGGGAGCAGTGGGCCCGTATATAAAACAGGGCGATAAGGAACTCACCAACGACTGCGTTGTATGTGAATGTCACCTCACCCACTACTGCGTTGTATGTGAATGTCACCTCAAGGCGACGTTTATACAGAGTACTTATCGTCATGTTATCAATGGTGAGATGGTTGAAATTCCACGAGATCGGCTGCTGCTAACAGAGGACGCCGTTCCTACAATCTTCCCGGATGCGCCAAAATACTTCACAAAGAAAACGCCGACTAGAAGGAAGGCGAGAAATTGGAGTGAACAAGGTGAGACCCCGACTAAGAAAAGAAGGACGACTAACCGCCAGAAGAAAGTGATCGACTAATAGAAGCACAGCATGCTGCAGAATCGGAGTTTACCGACGCTGTGCATACTGACACGATAGAAGTAGAGCCGCAGAGTGAAGTCAGTACGGAATACGTGTGCCGCAACATTAAACTTCCTAACACAAGCTGGAAGAAACTATCGTTTTACAGTGAACCAGGGACCGTAGCTTTCGGCCTTTGCGAGTTCGAGGGTGCCGAGTTGGATCACCTGCTGCTGCTGAAATTGGTGAAGTTTGAGCAGGACGGTGAGCATGTACGAACATTAAGTTGTTCCGTTTTTCTTAGGGGCAAACTGCCACTAAAACGTAATGTTTCCTCACCAGATGATGCGCAGTTGGCGATGAACAGCGCACGTTCCCTGGTTCTATGTGCTGGCTGTGGTATGAAACCGAACACAGTCGGAAAATATGAGTCTTTTGTCGGCTCGTAGTTTCCTCCTAAGTGCAGCCTAAGCGAAGGTCCAGTATACGTTCAGAAAAGTGAAATTCTGTGGGCACTTTCACTCATAATTATTAGCTGAACTGATTAAATTGTCGTAGTGCATTTTTTTGCACTGTGTTGAACTTTTTTCTGATAGTGGTGAACTGATGCGTGAGCATGTGGAAAATAAAATATGTTTTTGCAGAATCGGCTGGATGCGTCGTACAAACTTTTTTTACATCGCCAGAAACGCTTCTTGAATATACTTGTGGTAGTAGAATGACCAGTGTGATGTGGTCCCCTCTTCGAAACGTTCAAGTTGCGGCCTCGCAATTAGTATAGCTTCCGCGCGAACCGTAGCTTGCTTGTTTATTTATTAAGGTGCGGGCCTAACTAGGGAACAGCGACAAAAAAGAAAATGTTGAGGAGCACCTCGTATCGGGGACGGGCGTCGAACACAGAAATTTACATAAGAAATACGGGCCACTGTCAACTACCCTTCCACCGTACCTAGCGCATAGAGACGGGCGACTCAATAAAATTGCTCATTTGCATAGTATATGGGAAGTTTAGCCTACAACAAATGCATGCTGCATAACGAACAAAAAAAAAGCCCCCACCTCCCCGAAGGGAAATCGTGAGGAAATGCGAATGCATTTCGTGCGCGCTTCACTCCATTTATATATGGTGGTTGTGGTTCGAAGAAGGAAAAGGCGCCTAATATCTGCAGCCCGGTCGGGAGCACGGCGCAGCGCCTTTTTTTTTTTTTGCTTTTTCTTGTTTTTTTTAATTTTTATTGCGATAGCAATTATATGGACACTTGCGGCTGGTTTTCGCCGTCGGCGTCGGCGTCGGCGTCCGCGTCGGCGTCATTTGCCGTATATGTATATGTATATATATAATCGGCCCCGCCCGTGGTTCGTGAGCGTGAAAAGACGCGAGGGGGGGGAGGGTCCCTCGAGCGACCTTCGATTTTACGAGTGGGGGCGCGCGCGTTATCTCCCCTTCTCGGCGGCCGACAGCGAGCGGGGGGGGGGGGGGCGACGTTCGATTTTACGAGCGCGGGCGCGGGCGCGCGCGTTATCTCCCCTTCTCGGCGGCCGGAAGCGGGGGGCCGGTGTACCCTTCTACGTGATGCGCTCTCAACGCGAAGAGAATTCTCTTAAACAAGCGTTTTCTAGAGTTGCGTGAGATCGGATCCAAAAAAGTTAGCTGCCAGCCTCACTTCGTATAACATTACAATTTTTTGCTATCGCATTCATTGCTTCACCCTTGCGGTGAAACTGTGACTTTTTTTTATTTATCTTTTTTAATTTTTTTTTTCATATATAGCTCCGCCGAGCTCCGCCGCAGACCGCTTTTAGTTAACGCGCACGCTGCGAATTTTTATTGTTCAACAACGCACAGGAGAAATCTCCCACCGGCACCACCTTGGAGGTCAAGATTCATTGCCATATATACGGGGTGGCCAGTGAACGGTTGTGCAGCGCGAGCAGTCGGTTTTTTCAACCAAGAAACTCGCTAGCAGACGCTGCCTGTGTCGGCGTCGCGAGGCGAGAGAGGGAGAGGGGGGGAGCGTAGGAGAGAGAGAGGGGGGCGCGCATGCGCAGTGGGAGTGTGGACGCTGCGGGCAGAGATGCCTAGAGAAGAGAGGGGGAGCGTAGGATAGGGGGAAGAGAGGTGGGACGCGCACGCGCAGCGGGAGTGTGGACGGCGCGGGCAGGGATGCCTAGAGGAGAGAGGGGGGAGCGTAGCAGGGGAGAGATGAGGGGAGGCGCATGCGCAGTGAGGGTGTGGTTGCCGCGGGGAGGGATGCCTAGGGGAGAGAGGAGGTTTTTTATTTTTATTTTTTTTAAAGGGTTTGCGCATGCGCAGTAAGGGCGGTCATGCCGTACACCACCACCACCGGATTAAGCTTCGCCATAAGATGCTTCACATCTAACACCTGCCGGCGCGCACACCTCCTCAACCTATCCTCCTCCTCCTCCTCCGCGGACAACGCCGCACAACGCCAACGCCGCACAACGCCAACGCCGGATGCCTGACATAGCCCGACTATGAAATGCATTCGCATTTAAAATGCGAAATATATATACAGCCGCGCTTTACCAACGCCGCTGAACGCGCTCCGGATGCGCGCAGCGCCACCTGAACCTGCCGCCATGTTTCATTGCACGTATGTGCACCTTTTGGCCCCCGCCCGTCACACTGCCCCTTCTAGCCACCATAGCGTGGCCTCCGCTGCCCCCCGGACACCTATGGAATCCTCAGTCAGCGCGCCCTCTCGCGTCAGCCGGGCGCGCGAGGGGCGCGATGCTATATATAGCGAGGCCCATTACATTTTTTTGCTGGGAGGAGGAGGAAAAACATTCAATTCTCTAAGTTATGTACAGGGAGGGTGGGGAGCGGTCCTTAATGGGCCGCCCCGTACAAACACTAGGTGGGCACCCCCTTACGGGAGCCCATTGGCGTCGGCCGCGGCCCGGGCACGCTCAACCAAGACCCGTTGGGCCGTCAGGTCAGAGCAGCCGAGCAGGGCTGCCTCCCAGTCCTCCCGGGAAGGGTTGGGTATAGGAGTGAGGTTGGGAGTTTTTTGACACGCCCACACCATGTGGAAAATGTCTCAGGAATTTTCCCCACAGTGCGGGCACATCCCCGTGCAAGCGGGGGTGAAGTGTTTTAGAATTGCCGGGCACAATAAAGTTTTGGTGTAAAGGCGAAGGAGGGTCCGCTCCTCCGCCTTTGTGAGGCCCTTACAGGGTTTGGGATAGATTTGATGGCCGAATTGATTTTTTTTTTTGCTGGGGAGCGCGGCGATTGGGACGGCCGGAGAGAAACCCGCCGGCGCGCTATCTCGGAGGCCATGTCCGGTGCCACGTGTCCACTGCCCAGTAAACTGCCTAAATAGCTGCAATTTTTTTTTTTTGACACATCCGAAATAAGCATTCAACACTGTCCGCACGCTTCTAATGCGTAAACATGCCCGTGTTTGATTTCTATTGCCAGGATTAGTAGTGTTGAATAGTGTTAATTTTAGCCTTTCTGTAGATATTTGCAAAGGCAATTATCGGAGCGCAACAGGGTTGAGAGCTGGGCTGATTGGTGACTGATCATTATTCTACCGTACGGTGAAGCAGCTCACTTTAGACGGGGGACAAAGCAGACAAGAAGGGGTAGCGAGTGTCGTGTCCTTCTTGTCTCCTTTGTCCCCGTCCAATGTGCGCTACTTCACGGCACGGCATAATGATGCAAGGGCAACAATAACAACGGTAATATAATGGCGGTATTCTTGTGGTTTGCGCTCTTTCGACCCAGCTGTTCCTCTAAAATCTGCATTAACTCCATGGTTTTGTTTTTTTATATATAATCAGCCGGAACTTCCGCTGTTTGACCGCTTACGGAACGGAAATACGCAGAGCGGCCGCTTGACCACTTGCGATACATTAAAGGCTGCTCTAATACATCAGTTCACTTACAGATGGCACCACCAGTCCGCACTTTAAAAGAGCAAACTTTTAACGGAACTAATCCGAGATCTTGGCAGAGAACAGCGCTTTGCGATAGGTGGCGAGACACTGGAAGTTGTAAAGGAGTACGTCTACTTAGGACAGGTATTAACCGCGGCGCCGTACCATGAGAGTGAAATAACTAGAAGAATAAGGATGGGATGGGGCACATTCGGCAAGCATTATCAAATCATGAATGGTAGTCTACCACTATCCCTCAAGAGGAAGGTATATAACAGCTGCATCTTACCGGTACTTACCTACGGAGCAGAAACCTGGAGACTTACGAAGAGGGTTCAACTTAAACTGAGGACGACGCAGCGAGCGATGGAAAGGAAAATGATAGGTGTAACCTTAAGAGACAGGAAGAGAGCAGAGTGGGTCAGGGAACAAACGGGGGTTAAGGATATCATAGTTGAAATCAAGAAGAAGAAATGGATATGGGCCGGGCACGTAGCACGTCGGCAGGATAACCGCTGCTCATTAAGGGTAACTGACTGGATTCCAAGAGATGGCAAACGCGTGAGGCGGAGACAGAAAATTAGGTGGGTCGACGAGATTAAGAAGTTTGTAGGTATAACGTGGCAGCAGAAGGCACAGGACCGGGTTGATTGGCGAAACATGGGAGAGGCCTTTGCCCTGCAGTGGGCGTAGACAGGCTGATGATGATGATGATGATGATGATGATGATGATGATGATGGTGGTGGTGAATCCGAGATATAGGCGATTTTCACGGGATGTGCAAGCGAGCCATAGTTTGAACCGGTGTGTGCGTCCGCCTCTTTTTCGTGCCCCGGGCTTTTTCTGGCTTTTCTTGAAGTAACATGAGCCAACTGGCCCAGATAACATCTCTTCTGCATCGAGTCATAGCTGCATTTGCAATATTAAAGCTTATCTCTTCGCCCAATAATACTCCAAGTGGGTCGCGAAATCGTGTGTGTGTGTGTGTGTGTGTGTGTGTGTGTGTGTGTGTGTGTGTGTGTGTGTGTGTGTGTGTGTGTGTGTGTGTGTGTGTGTGTGTGTGTGTGTGTGTGTGTGTGTGTGTGTGTGTGTGTGTGTGTGTGTTTGTGTGTGTGTGTGTGTGTGTGTGTGTGCGTGCGTTGTGTGCGTGCGCGTGCGTGTGTGTATGTGCGTGTGTGTGTGTGGGGGGGGGGGGGGGGTGCGTGTGCGTGTGCTTGTGCGTGTGTGTGTCTGTGTGTTGTCGAAGTCCATTTCTTCACCAGGAGCAGGGTAGCCGGGCACGTCAGGCTGTCGTTCCAACGAGTGATGCAACAGGAAACCTTGGGCAGCCTGCTTTCCACTGCGAACTTAGACAAGGCACCGGGTGAAATAGTGGCATGCTTATCAAAGGAAAATGTGCAAGGAATAATTATTCGCGCACGCGTTGCGGATGCCATGGTTCATGTATTGAGGCTCATCACGTACAACGTTTATCGATTTTATGGTTACCATGTGATCAGAGCTGACAAGACTTGAGCATATATGTCCCCTAATTCTTCGAATAAAACCAGTTGTTAGTAGGCGTACGTCCTTGTCTCTTCCTGTCTTCGTTTAGTTGACGCCTTTTATTCACTGCTCAAATGAACCAACTAGCCCAACAAAAAGTTTTATTTGCTGTTTAGCTGGTTAGAATGACAGCTCTTTATATACTTCGCTAGACAGCGGCTTTAAGGGCGGAGAACTTTAGTGGCCCGGGCTGTCGTATGCTGTCGTCGGTTGGCGTAACGCAGGCAAAACCACGCATAAAAATAGAAAAAAAGAAACAGGAAGCAAGCGCGAAATAGAAAGCCAGAGAAACAAAGGGAAAAAAAAGGTAGAAAAATAGAAACAGAAAAAAAAAAGACCGAAAAAACTGGAAAAGAGAAAAAGAAAGGAAGAGAGGAGGAAAGAAAGAGAAAACCGTAGAGAAGCAAAGAAGGTTGCCCAGCATCGCACTTCCTTCAGGCTTGGCGACACTAGTGCGAAGCTGCTTTAATTTTTTTACTTGTCGCTTTTGTAATTGATGGGAGTCGCTACTCTGCCTGAAGACCAGGTAGCGGGTTGCCATCTAATTACAAGATATTTAATAGGAAGCCTCCGCACGATGTCTTAAATACCGGCGTGTAGTTTTACGTTGTCCGTAAACGCATTACGGTTCACACAATACCCGATCACCGACCAGGTGTGCAGTATTGGGCCAACTCTAGCAACGATATTTTTTATGTGACGCTTAAAAAAAATTATGATTTTTCCTATGCCATGTATGCCATAAAGCTTTCGTTAGTGACATGCTCAATAAACTGCAATCTTTTATCCATTTTCCTTCTATGAGAAAACATGTGCAGCCGAGGAACCTCTCGACATATATTGAACAGTTGCAGAAAGCGTCACCCGACACCGCCGCTCTTTAGCCACTTACAGGGACGTAGGCAGAGATTTTTTTCGGGGGGGGGGGGGGGGGGGGGTGCACCACTTTGATTTGACGTGGGGGCCGAGCAGACAGATGTGGTCGAGTGTAATTTTGTGCTCTCTATGCTATGGCGAAAAAACTCTTTCGGGGGGGTGGGGGGCACGTGCCCGGTGTGCCACCCCCTGGCTACGCCACTGGCCACTTATAGCACCTGGAGATTAGTTACACTAAAAAAATTAGGGGGGGGCATGAAAAAGAAAAACTAGTATATCTAAGTAAAATTGAAAGGCGGCTCCGTATCAAACATTCACAGTGAACAAGTACAGAAACGCTATGCTAGCGGTACCTCTAATAGCTATCACAATTAAGCGTGAAGTATCTTGAACTTACTCGTTAAGGTAGGACAATGGAAAAATCAGAGCCTATGAAAAAAAAGCGTATAACGTCTCTATGGGGCGTCGGGAGAAAAACGTACCATTTAATGTAAGAATGTTTCTCGAGACCCATTCCTAACATCCTTAAGGGCTTCTAATAATTTCTGATATTGCAATGCAGACTCAATTTCGCTATTTTATTAAGTAGTTAGCAGAATGGTTGGTTCTGTATACTTTAGGCGCGCCCAGATTTTTATATATTTGTTCTGAATAGCACCTTGACGTAAGCATGAACTAAAATGAAACGTAACTGTGTAAACAGTAATGACGCACACGGCTGGTATTAAGAATAAAGTAGACAGCATATTTTGGCAGGAAGTTACGAAGGACATATTGCAGTAACTGGACCGAACGTAATGTATGGAATGGTAATAAATGGAATGCAAAAGAAGGAGGTCTGTGACACAGGCAGACCTGCTTTGATGTATGCCAGCCTTACCCTATGCTTGAACCCGAAGCTGTCAGGTAGGCAGGTACACTGTAAAAGAAAATTACTCCCAGGTGGGAGTAAAACGCCTGTACTCTAGCGACCCCCCTGTTCGGAGTAATTTTTCCTCCGGACCTCCGGAGCAAAGTTCTTACTCCGGCTGGCCGGAGCAATTGCGTGCCACAGCCGGAGTACTTTTCATTGATATTTCACTCTGGCCGACCGGAGCAATTGCGTGGCGCAGCCGGAATACTTTTCATTGATATTTCACTCCGGCCGACCGGAGCAATTGCGTGGCACAGCCGGAGTAATTTTCACTGATATTTCACTCCGGCCGACCGGAGTGATTGCGTGGCGCCGCCGGAGCACTATTTACCGGCATTTTGCTCCGGCTGGCCGGAGGGAATGCGGGGCACCTCCGGAGTATTTTTCGATGCTTTTTCACTCCGGCTATCCGGAATTTTCGCGTGGCACCTCCGGAGTATTTTACGAATGTCCTTACTTCGTCCGGACGGAACTGCAGTGCGATGGATCACGAGTATTCTTTTTTAATTATTTGCTCCGCTGTTTGTTTATTCTATGCTGATCGTGTCACGCATTGGTTAGATGAAGGAATTATCATGCAAGCACTGCAGAGTTACTCTGTATTTTTTCCACAGAGCTCTAGCAGATGAAATTCAGGAGAACACTTGAGTTCTTATTACTTGATTTATTCAAAATATGCTGCAGTTTGTGGCTGATGACCCACCATTTGGGAAAAGAAGATAAGAAGGAACAAATATACAAAAAGCCACCAAAAAAGAACACAAGAAGACAGATCACATGAAATCAGCAGCACTCAAGTTTTAAGCGCAGCACGTTGAAATGAAGTCCAGAATGCCGTAAAACGATGCACAACAAACGAGGAAAGCGTAGCCGCCGGGAACCATCTCCGAAGGACCATCCATCACATTCATTGAGGACGCAATGGTTCAGCTCATTGTTTCCTGCATAATTTATCAAAAACATAATACATGAGAACTGCAAGTCATGCCAGAGGCACGAAAACTGAGGACACTGAAGCCGCGGGTACTGATTAATTCCCATACTGTCTGCCTGTCCATGAGAACACCCAGGTTCTTAAACGGACCACACAAAAAAAGACAGGACGAGCGCTCAATATCAAGAAGCATATCACATGTACACCGGTGTCAGCCAGCCGCTCCATGATAAAAACACACC